>JAMJFZ010000189.1:3205000-3212500 GCA_026225945.1 Cricetomys ansorgei
CACACATCTGCATAAGCCAGTATGTACGTGTATATGTACACATATACACAGACATGCACACACCCATACACACCTTTAGAAATGCTCGTGCAGCACATGCAGCCTTATAGACACATGCATATAGATACGTGCATGTACACACAAACACCCATGCCTACACATGAACACCAATACATCTACACAGATGCACATAAACAGACACGCACATGCATACACATCTGGTCACGTGCATAAACTCCCTCTCCATCCCAATCTCTTTTGCTCTCCCAGGGCTGCCCGTCTCTGTCCCATCTCGAAGCCAGTTGTAACTATTCTTCCGAGCTTACCATCCACTATCTGGTACAGCGAGGGCACCAACTGCCATGGTACTGGGATGCAGGCCCTGTCACCTTCAGAAACATCTTCTTTGGATAGTGTACATAATGAAAGTGGTCCTAGAAAACCGTACTACAGTACATGAAATACTGTTTTTTATACTGTGAGGACAGTGTTACTAGTATTAAACTTTCCTTAAAGTAGCAGTTTCTTTTTCTATGGGATTAAAAGAATTGCCTCTGAAATGTTAGAGCGAGAGGCGGAAGCAGAGTCAGCCCAGGCCGTGAGACGCATTTCATGTTGGCATCCTAGTGATGCTCGTTCCCTCAGAAAGGGGAAGAGGTGGTGGTGTGCACCACCTCTGTAGTTTCGAGCCTTAAATGTGAAAGCCATGGAAGAGTTTAGTTCATTATTTGGGGGCTGGGAGGAGGAAGAGTAGGCAGAGAGAAGAAGGAGGAGGGGGGAGAAGAGCAGGCAGAGAGGAGAGAGGGAGGGGGGAGGGTGCCTCTGGAAGAGCAGAAAAGCCATTCAAAGCCATGCTGGGACCGAGAGCTGGTTTCTAATCCTAAAGCCGACCCATAAGTGTCCAGTCAAGGCACTGCGACAGCTCGAGCAGTGGTTTCTGTTCCACTTGGATGTACTGGGTCAGCCTGCCAGGTACACACTGTGACCTGTGACATTCCCCTTCCAAACCAGGCAGAGAGCACTGCAGAGACTGCAGCCCACTGCAGCCCAGCATGGCGTGGCCCAGGGAGAGAGTCCAGGGAGCCCTGCCTGCCTGCCTTTCTCAGGTCAGTGTTTCCTGAAGTCTTCTCCAGAGAGTGCGGGCTGACAAAGTCCCTCAGGCAGTAAGTCTGTCTGTGGTGATGTCACCCTCAGCAGTCTGAGGTACTCCGGTGATCTTTTAGGGACCTCAACACCTGCCAACAAATCAAGTTGTATGGGTTTGACACAGAAAAGAATTTCAGGCATAGCTAGTCTGAAACAGATGTGGAGATTTTATTAAAGTTATCTTAATATAGACTTAAGGCTCATGGGTTGGGGAAAGGAAAGAAGTAAGATACACTGAGCATGGGCTGCTATGGAGCACGGGGATTCATAGAGAATCCTGAATGGGTGCTCAAGTGTCTCTGCTTTAGCCGTATGCGCCATTTTGGTAGCTCTCAAGGTGTATCTTTAAAGGCTACTAAGACTCCTCCGACTCCGACTCCTCCGACTCCCCCTCCGACTCCCCCTCCTCCTCTTCCTCCTCTTCCTCCTCTCCTCCCCCTCTTCCTCCTCTCCTCCCTCTCTTCCTCCTCTCCTTCCCCCTCCCTCCTCCCCTCCTCCTCTCCTCCCCCTCCTCCTCCTCCCCTCCTCCTCTTCCTCCTCTCCTTCCCTCCTCCCTCCTCCTCCTCTCCTCCCCCTCTTCCCTCCTCTCCTTCCCCCCTCCCTCCTCCTCCCCTCCTCCTCTCCTCCTCCTCTCCTCCCCCTCTTCCTCCTCTCCTTCCCCCCTCCCTCCTCCTCCCCTCCTCCTCTCCTCCCCCTCCTCCTCCCCTCCTCCTCTTCCTCCTCCCCTTCCCCCTCCCTCGTCCTCCTCTCCTCCCCCTCCTCCTCCTCCCCTCCTATTCCTCCTCCCCCTCCTCCTCCTCCTCATTCTTGATATGTGAGATTATGGGGTGACTCTGGAGATGCCTTGGATGGAGGTGTCACCAGAGCAGGTTAAACCAGGAACCTCTAGGCTGCACATAGAGTGGAGTTCACCTTCTTCTTGTGTGAATGAGGTTTCTGGTAAGATTCTTAGAAAACTGAAGCTCTGCAGTTTGAAAGGGAGAAAGCTCATAGCTGGAGAACCTATGAGCCTCACCCAACGCAGGCTTTCCCGGTAACCCACAGCCACAAGCACACACTCGGCACAGGAAGCTCTCCATTCCCAGAGCATGGCCAAACCTCCCAGGCACAGATGACTAGATACGCGTGCTATTGCAGAGTAATGAAAGCACGGCACTGTGCACTTGTTCTTCTTAAGACCTGTGCTGCCCACTCCTCACCCGGATAGGAGACACCCATGTCTACTACCTCCTGTCTCCAAGAGACCTAGCTCAGAGCACCCATAAAGCCCAGCTTGTGTGCAGTAAGCAGTCTAGTCTCGAGGGCGCACGGTGCTGACAAGCATCTGCAGATGGGACTCCGGGTCTCACGGCAGCTGGAGCTGTGTCTAGTGCTGCATGAGAAGGCTGCCCCTCATGCTCGCGGCTCCTGCGGTCTCCTCCTTGCTCTAGGGCTCCTTATCCATCCCCTCTGTGTTCAGCGCACCCACTAAAACTGGCAGTGGTCACCATTTCCCAGGGGCGCCCGTGCCGCTGTTGCTGAACTGTCTGACACTCTTCCCAGGGCTCTCATCCTCTCTACTCCCAGGCAGAGTCCCACGTTAGGGTGGGGTAAAAGCCCCCCTTTCAAGTGACAATTTCTCAAGCCACGATGGACGTCCTTTCTACCTGACACTCCAATTCTGAGGCCGAACAACGCTTCATCGTGCTTGTCCGACCACCAAGGATCCCCACGCTCCTCCCTCAAGGGCTAATCACTGCGTAAATCTGGCCAGAACCAGGTGCAGAGGCTGGCACTGACCTCATTTTGAGCTGGTGGTTTCAGTGGTATCGCCCAAACATTTAACAAACATGCTTTTTGCTGAGCTCTGTATGAGTCTCCTGTCTCTGCCACCGAGTTGGCAGCTCATATGACTGAGCTTCCTGACTTTCAGTTCTGCAGCCTGGGATCTGACCCCAAGCTTCAGCTGCAGGCCAGGTGGGCACAGGGCCACGTTCTGGGCTTCTCAAGGGGGGTCTGTACCTCTGACTCATCCAGATGTGGGCAGACCTCAGTTCCTGTGGCAGGACCCAGATTCCTATTTTCACAACAGCTGTCAGAGAGGGCCCTTGCCAGCCTCTTCAGGAAACCTTCCTGGCTTGTGGCTCCTCTTCTGCCTTCAACATAAGCAGCCACAGATGCTTCCATCACAAGCTTCCGTCTCTCCTCCTGTCTTGAGTGAGCGTCTCGAGGACCAAGGACCTTCAGTCTTATCTGTCCCGTGTGGATAATCGTCCAAGCTTAATCCTGTCTTCCAAGTCCCTTTTGCCAGGTGAACTGATGTACTCACAGGTTCCTGCAATTAAGGAGCAGACATCTTGGGAGCAGTGAAGTACAGCACTGCTGGTGTGTCAGACTGCCAGCTCTGAGCAGCCGGCTTTAAGTCTGAAGGCTGAGGAACTGTGGAGGGAGACACAGACGACGGTAAAGTCAGAGGGCTGTGCCTGGCGGGATCGGCTCTGCAGACTGGCGGACTTCCTACCAAGTGTCAGCATTCTGCTCTTGCAGAACCTGAATTTTTCACCTGCGCTGTTGACTATTTGAATGAAAATGTAGGGATGCACGAGAGACGGCTCGGTGGTTACAAGGACCAGGGCTCAGTTCCCAGCATCCCCGGGGTGGCTCACGGCTACCCAAGCTCCAGTTCCAGGGGACCCGACGCTGCCTTCTGACTTGATCGCGAGCCACACACGTGGTAAATACACAAGACACTTATACCCACCGATGAATCTGAAAACACAATTCTGCAGGTGCAGGATAATTTCTTTTTCATTTCCCCTGCACCGAATTGTACATTTTAGATTTGATCCGCTGTTCGATTCTGCCCAGACCACTTGTACATTGATTCAGTCATCCACTTCACTATCTTTTTAGACTCTTGGTGTTTCCAAACTCAGTGAATTCGCCTCCTCTCTTTTTGTTTTTGTATCTAAGTGATGAGAAGCTCTCAACTGAAGATTTTTATGGGCACCATGTCAATCAAGGTCTGTCCCTTTATGCCTGGGTTCCACATGGATTATCACACCCCAGAGTGCCCGTAAACCCCTGACAGCCAAACCCCGGCTGGTGGCCCTTCCGTTCTTTGTCCAGGCACTCTCTGACTATAGTGACTTCTCCTGAGTACTTTCAAATTTCAGATTTAATCATAGATTCCCAGTGTCTGCCACACTTCCCTTGTGCGTTGTCTGCTGATGACAACCAAGGCTTGGTGACCAGCTTGACGGCTACGTGTCAGCAAACACGTGGTGACTCACTGATTCTGTGCCAGGTGCCTGAGATTCCTTCATGGTATTCTTGGATATACCGTTAGAGTGAATGCCGACTCCGTACCTCCCTGGGGACATTCACCTTTTCTGTAGCTACAGAAAAATTGTGAAGCTTTCACTCCATTCTTTTTCATGTGTATGTGCATGGAACACGTGCATCTGTGTGCTCACCTGTGTGGGCACACGTGTGTGCAGGCCAAAGGCTGACGCCATGAATCTTCTTCAGCCTCTCACTCATCTTGCTCTTTAAGGCAAGGTCTCTCAATCAGACCCAGAGTGTGGCTAGTCGTGCTAGCCAGCTTGATCTGGGGACCCCATCTCTGCCTTTGGAGGCTGAAATTACAGGTAAGCCACCACGCCTACCCTGCATTTGCCTGGGTTCTGGGGCTCCAAACTCTTGTTCTCTTGCTTTGTAGCAAGCTCTTTACTAAGCTATTTGCTAAGCCCTGAGTTTGGAAGCTTTCGAGGGACATTCTGCCCTCCTGGACTCCTCAAGGCGTAGGCTGCCGGACAGAGACATTCTCTGAGTGTCTGTGAAATGGTTTTAGAGAATGGACGGGAAGAGACCAGAAGCTGAGACGCTAATGAACGTCGCAGGGGTGTGCTTGGCAGTCAGGATGGACCTGCAGGGTGTTTCACGCTGGGTGCTGTATTGGCACGCGCTGTAGGGCTGTGCTGTGCACCACATGAGACCCCGGTGGTCCAACAAGAGATGACAGAGGGACACAGAAAGAGTGAGACTTCAGTCAAGGCAGCTGACCACAGGCAAGGTGGTGCTACTCCTAAAGGTGTCCTTGTTTAAGTACCCCCAAGGACCCCTTTTTCCTTTTTCTCTAAAGGATACCTTGGGGCAGTTTTTCATAGATTCTCTTAATATCAGTTTGCTCTTTAGAATATTTCTATACACACTTGTTTGAGAACTGCTGACTTAGGAACTTTTTTTTTTTTTTGAGACAAGGTTTCTCTGTTGTAACCCTGGCTGTCCTGGAACTCACTCTGTAGACCAGGCTGGCCTCGAACTCGCAGAGATCCACCTGCCTCTGCCTCCTGAGTGCTGGGATTTAAGGTGTGCGCCACCATCGCCAGGTGTCTTAGGAACATTTAAACGCCAAAGATAACCATACTACACATTGAGAATCAGTTGACATGCGTGTGTTTTGCATGTGATTTATTCATGCCAAAATAAGACCCAGAGGGTGGTCATGTGTGAAAGAGAACGCTGAGCCTCAAGACGAGGCAGGAAGATGCCTCGCTGTGGTTGCTCGACTGTTGTTGTTTGCACTTTTACAGGAAAACAGGCTGAAGGCTCTACACTTCCACCAGCTCCCCTCTGCCACCGGCAGATTGATAGTCTATTTTGCCCTTATTTTTGTTTTTGTTTGTTTTTGAGACAAGGTTTCTCTGTTGTAACTCTGACTGTCCTGGAACTCACTCTGTAGACCAGGCTGGCCTTGAACTCACAGAGATCTGCCTGCCTCAGTCTCCTGAGTGCTGAGATTAAAGGCATGGGCCACCATTGCCTGGCTTGCTCTCAATTCTTTTAAAGGACAGTCAGAAGCATTTAATTAAGAATTCACCAATGTCTTTATCTTCAAATGCAAATTCTCCTAACAGAAGATTTATAGGTTTCATCTCCAGCAAGCTAACTGTCACTCAGATTGGGGTAACGGGGCAGGTTGTGTTCAGGATTCTACATGTTGTGGTGGCCCGGATGCCAATCTGTGACCAGTGCAATTTCCTAGCAATGATGCACACCATTCTTGTGGTGACGGCGGTGGTTTGACAAGCTGATTCATTTCCAGGTACTGTGAGTGGCTGGCATCCAAGTAAACGTGACAGTTATCTTCTCACGGAGAGCACTGACTGCCGACCCCGGCAGTGCTGAGACCGTCACTGCTCCGAGTTTCACCGCTCGGCCCAACACGTTCACAGCGTTGTCCCAAGACAGGCGCAACTTACAAACGTTGGGTTCTCGGGACCTGCTTCACCATTCTAGCCGGTGTAGAGCTGTTGTGCTTGCCTGCTACCTTCCTGACGATCGGCCACGTTTGTCCTGTATTGCAGGGCAGTGCCTGTCTGTCCTCAGGAGCGTTCTTATTTGCTGTTGTTTTGTTTTTTGTTTTTGAGACAAGGTCTCTCTGTTGTAACTCTGGCTGTCCTGAAACTCACTCTGGAAACCAGACTGGCCTCAAACTCACAGAGATCCCCCTGCCTCTGCCTCCCGAGTGCTGGGATTAAAGGCGTGCACCACCACTGCCGGCTGAGATTTTTTTAAGCTTCCATTGAACTCATTTTACTTGAATGCAGAAAGTGGGACTTACCATAATGCAGACAAATACTTTGCTTATGTGAGGAATCTAGCTCAAAGTCTTTGATTACAGCCATTTTTCCACCAATGCAGTGTACATGAGGAGAAATCACCGTGTCCCATCTCCACCCAAGCCCCTCTGGCTAAGGAACCGTACTGACTGCTCCCCGGCTTTGGTTTCCCCAGTGGATACACAACTGTCCCCAATAGTACTGCACCCTGGCAGCCTCTGCTGTATCCTGACCTTTGCACATCCTTCTGTGGCTCCCACTTCCCGTAGCCCCCATTCTGTCTACATCTGTACCAAGCCCACCTGAGGGTCACTTCAGTCCTGCTGATCCATGCATTTTCTGTGGCTGTTCTTTGACCTTCTCTGATTGTCAATGCAAAGACGTTTGCCTAAAAGAACATTCAATAATTTTAAAACTAGCTTTACTGGGGCATAATCACATACAGTTATGGAAGCAGACAGTTCAGGGATTTTGACAGCCACGCAGCCACGCATCAAGTAGTATCCTCATTGCACGGAACACTGTGACACCCTGCTGCCCTGGACATTTAGACTCTTCCCAGTTTGGAGCAATTAGAAGGACCTCCTTTTGTCCTCCGCCTGGGTGAATGTTGGGAGCCAGTTACTGGCTGGTGCCGCCCGCGCACAGCGTTACGGGAGGTGAACACACTTCTGTCCACATGCTTCTGTGACCTTACATTCCCACCGCCCAGCCAGGACACTGCAGCTGCTCCATGTCTCAGCAGACACCC
>JAMJFZ010000189.1:3217500-3380000 GCA_026225945.1 Cricetomys ansorgei
GGTAAGGGGGCAGGCCTGCAGTGCAAGGGTGGAGAGCAGAAGCTTCCGGGTATTGGGGGCAGTTGAGGAACCAAAGCACAAACCCTGCTCCATCAAAGTTAACTGTCTCTTCTATCCCTTCGCTGACTTGATCCCTTCATGGCTAGAATCCAGGGCCTAAGATTTTTAAAAAGCTGAACACACTGGCACCTGCTTGTAGTCCTAGCAACTTGGAAGCCTGAGGTAGGGGGATCAGAGTCCAGCAGTTCAAAGTCAGCCTGAGCAATGTAGTAAGACTCTATTTCAAATTACAACAGCAAAAAATAAAACAAAACAAAAAAATACTCCTTGCTCTTCTGCTCTGAAATGTCCTTCCACCTTCATGGGCTGTGACAAGGTCAGGGACATGTTCTCGAGTGTCCCCGAAGGCTGCGTAGACCCTCTGTGGTGAGGGGCTCAGCAGAGCACCGCCTCTGGGTGGGCTGTGCGGTGGGGATCCCGCGCTTCACAGCAGCACCAGCCTTTCTCCTGTCCTTTCTCTTTGCGGGGCTGGGTCCCACGTCCTGGCCTTGCGTGCTGTGCATTGCAGACCCTGCCTCTGACTGCCGTGGGACCACCCACTCCGAGGGGCGGCTGGGGCTCTTCTCGACGTCCACAGACACAGTCTCTGACTGAATTTCGAACTTGTTCTTTACAAGGAGCCTCTCAGTAAAGTCACACCAAGAGTTTCAGCCCTCTCTGTGGCCTGGGAATGTCTGTGCTTAGAGCCCCCACTCTCTCACTTCCAGTTTCTCTTCACAAGCAGCCGGCACAACATACTCCACGCTCCATCTCCCTCCATCTGCCGCTGAGCTGACACCCCACCACCACCACCCACCCCCCCCCCACCACCCCCCTCCCCGCCAGTGAGCCAGCCCTCAGAGCCACCGGGACCTCCCCGGGGAACCAGGTCAACTGCCAGACTCAGGCTTCCAGCTCTCCCCACTTGTCGGTGGGAGCTTTACCTCCTCCATCGGAGGCCCTGTTGCAGGAGGACGGGTTGTTGGGGCGAGCCCGCAGCACCAGGTCCGCATCTGGTAGGGACTTCGGGTGGAAGTACCAGAAGCTCCATGGAGCACAGCGGCCCCGACGGGTGGGGCTGAGAGCAGAAAGTCTCTAGCAGACTGGGGCATTTCAGTCTGTCTGGTGACTACGCGGGAAGGAGACAGCGAGGCTAAGATGATGCTGCCCTCTGGGGTTCCAGGTGACCTCCATCTTAGACACCACCCCATCTCTGGTAGGACTGCATCCTCAGGGTCCCACCCTGGCCAGCACAACATTCTGGGGAATTTGCTGAATAAAGGGACCGAGGCAAGACAGGACATGGGGTAGCTAACTTTAACAGCAGATCCCTGGAGTTTCCCTGCAGGCCAGGGACTAATGTCACCTTTCCTGCCTGCTCCCACCCTCTGTCGATGGCTGCAGGCAGGCAGCGTGTGGCTGCCGGGAGAGAAGGCAGGGCAGCTATGGGCCAGGGCAGAGCCAGACAGAGCCAGGGTGGCCTGCTGAGCCTCAGAGGCTTCAGAAGGTGGCTTACCTCCTGCCCCTCCTGTTAGCTCACAGGTCCTCCAGCTCCTGCCTTCTCACCCCAAACTCAAGCCGCCGGACCCTCAAGTCCCCGGCAAGGCAGCCAGAGAACTGCTGTGACCTGCTCATCAAACCATTGCATTCCCTCCCTCACTGTTTTGGCAGCAGATCTGCTTTCCACCCAAACACCAGTCAATCTGGAGTCATACCTAGTCCTTACAGCGCCTCCCTGGCTTCTAGAACGTAGGCAAGGTCCTGTGGTAGAGAACTTGATCCTCTGCAACAAAACCATTCTGCAAGAGCAAGCAACTCCCTTCGTGCTCTGGGGCCGATGGGCCTTCCTGCCCCTTCAGGACCCAGGGGCACCTGAGTCTATTGTACAATCCAGCAACTCTTGTAATAGCCCAGAACTAAAGGGGTTTGGAAGCTCTTCAGGACCTTCTTCCCGCTCAACTCTGCGTCTGTTTCTCCCGATGCTCTCTGACTTCCCAGTCTCCCAAGGCTGACTATGGCCATGAGCCTAAAGCTCCCTGATAAAATAAAGCTCCCGAAAGGCACCCATCTTGGCTTCCTTTTCTACGAACTTGTTTTATTGTTTTTAACACCTGTGAGTCTCGGGTTTGTAGAATGACTCAGACAAGTGACCACAGTTACACCAACAGCAAATGAAATGTTGGAGAAATAGTTCCCACGGGGTTGCTGGGGCAGTGCTTCCAAGAGGATGATGGGAAATGCTGTAGAGGTACCCTGGGACCTGGGCCCGAGACAAGTTTATAGAGAGTTGAGCTGCTCTGTGAGATCTTCATGCAGCTGCCACACCAACGCACATGAGTCCACGCTCCTCAGAAACCCCTGAACCACAGGTGAAGTGGCCAGGGTGGCCAGGCCTTATCACACCTCCCGTGTGTCCCCAGACCGGGGCCACTATGAAGCCGAGGCCTGAGGCCGTGTTGCCTCTGCCTGTTTTAGCAAGCGGGATTGCTATTTCACAGCCATGCTTGATCCCTTCTGCTTCCAAGATCCAAGCAGAAAACCACAAGCCACAACAGCAGCTGTTCTGTGGAGTTCAATGAATGAGCTACTGCAGCCATGCTTGCTGTTCCAATGAGTGATTTTGCTGTATGCATAGCAAGAAAAGTAAAAGAATAGACAACTGATTGAGAGAAGCAACAGATGGATAGAAAACCGTGATCAAAGGGGGTACAACGAACACCCAGCTAGAGAAACAGGGAGAACAAAGGTGACGTCATCGAACTGACTTTCAGGCGACCAGCAGAAATCACCTGAGGAACTGAAGGCAGTTGGCTGGTGCTCCCTCTTGAGGACTTTCTGTGAATGAGCACCCTGCTTCTCCTTCCCTCTGCAGGCATTTTCATACTGGGAAAACAACAGCAGCCCCTGCTGGAAATGGTCTCAATGTTTTTAATATCCTTAGCTGCTTGCTGGCTTTCCCTCTTCCTACACAGCTGACTCAGTGTAGGGCTTAGAGGAGATAAGAGAGACAACTTTTTGATTCCAGAGTCCACTTTCAAGAAGCTTTAATGGCATATGACAGTTTACTAATATCGTTTACATTACAGCAGCAAGCTTGACCCTGTGAGAAGATAACCGACGGCCTGACTGTCCTTAGGCATCCTAGGAACACAAATTGTGCACCAGGCCTGTGGGAAAGCTAGGAGGGTCTATATTCCAGGAGTCTACATTCAGAGGCCTGTGTGGTCTGAATGGAATGTTTACATTCCATTAAAGGTAGACATACCTTTAATCCGAGTATTCAGAAGCCAGAGGTTGTCAGAGTTGTCAGAAACAGTAAGTTGGTTCAGAAAGTCACTTTGAACTGGGCAGCATGGAAAAGAGTTTGAGCCTGAACCAGGAGAGTCAGGTTCAGAAGGAGCCGGTCAGAGTGGCTCAGTCAGCAGCAGGTCTCAGAGGCTGAGGACTCTTAGGTCCGGGCTAGGAGTTTAAGTGTTCTAGATTGTACAAGGGATGAAGCCTTCCAGTTCTAGACTTAAGTATAGATTGTACAGAGGCTGAAATGCTCCAGGACTAGGACCGGTGATTGAGTCAGAGTAAAAAGACTTTGCACTGAACCAATGTCTACATCTGGCGTGAATCTACTTCTACAACAAATGTTCATGTTTCCTGAAGAAAGTTTTACTCACAGGTGTTTAGTTTTAGTTCCAGACAACACAGGCACACAATGCATGCATTTGTGCTGTTTACCTCCATGAAGTCCAGAATGTTCTGGATTCTGGAACACAGAGGGATACAATAGGGTACATACTGGTACAGTACAGCTATTAACCGGACCATGTGTTCCCCATCCTCCTCCCCTTCTCCTCCCCCCTCGTTATTTCAGTAGGAGGAACCTGGGGTTGGACATTTCCTGGCTTTGGGGATGGTAACTGGAACTCAGTCTGGCTGGAGCCTACATATGAACACGGAGTGGGATGTCCCAGATCTGCCCCGATTCAGTGTTTTTATCACTGGCCCATAGCTATACAAGTTATAAATGGGGCTTTCATGTTTTCAGGAGGATGAAGCGGCCTTCCCGGACTTCTTTGGCTGTTGGATTTCTTTCTGGAACTTGACCATGCCTCACAAGTTCTGTGTGTTTGCAACTTTACAATCTGACACTAGAGGGCAATAAGTCCACGTCCACAGAAGCAACACTTGGCTGCTCAGACCCGCAGGTAGTTAGAGCCTCTCTCAATCTGCTTTCATTGGAAGCTCTCTCAGAAGAAGGGCAGTGCACCAGACAGAGCCCCCAGGGGACACTGCCAGCCAACATTTGCTTCTGGTTCCTTCTACAGCCTGGACAGGCGACTGCTGGCCCTGAGTTCTGAGTGGAACACGGAGTCTGTGCTCTGATGGCCCGTACAGGGAGAAGCCAGTGAGAATTGTAAATCCGCCCTAGGCCTGCACAGGTGAAAAGCATGAGATGTCAGCTGTGGTTGGTTTCACAGGAACCCAGGGTGCTAACGCTGGTTATGTCTCCTGTCAGAGGGTTTTAAATGCCTCCTTTAAAATGCCTGCTTTTAAAATACTTTAATAATATAAATTATCTACATTTAATAATATAAATACCTTAATAAATATTTTAGGGATGTTTGGGAGGAGGGTGGTTTTATTTTGTTTTGTTTCTTGTTTTTTGCTGAAACAGGTCTCTTTTGCTGTGTAGCCCAAGCTGGCCTTGAACTTCTGATACTCGACCTCAGCCTTCTGAGAACTGGATTACAGGCATTCACCAGGCCCTGTAAGAAATAACTTTACTTTTTCTGTTTTAATTTTGAGGCAGGGTTTCTCTGTTGTAACTCCGGCTGTCCTGGGATTCACTCTGTACATCAGCCTCAAACTCACACAGGTCCGCCTGCCTCTGCCTTCTGAGCGCTGGGATTAAAAGCGTGGGCCATCACTGCCCAGCTACCAGGCATCCTTGGACGGACAACTCTGTCTCCAGTTCCCCTTGGTCTATAACAAGAATGCCCTTTACTCAGTAGCAGACGTTCTGCTGTTGTGGGCAAGACACCTTGCTTCGTGGGAAAACCTTGTTTGCTGCTCCTGCCACTGAACCCTTCACTCTTCACCCAGAGCATCAGCTACTCCCGTGATCATGTGCTCTCATAGCATCCACTGTCCACCTCAGGCGGCTGGCAGCTGGCAAGGAGATAGCTTTATCTCAGCGCAGCTGACCAACTGGAGGCACCACATCGCCTCATTTGATTCAACTGTATATAGCTCTACAAGAAAAGCACTAGCTGGGGGAGAGCCTTCACTTATGCAAGTGGTCAGGGAACTCTCAGAGGGGACTCTTAGTATGACACTCAGCATCTTCATGACTCTAGAGAAAGAAGTTAAGTCCTGACATGTGTGACTTACAGTAAAATGCTCTCCCCGCCTATCTCTCTGGCCGTCTATCTCTGTTGTCCCCCCATCACAGGCTGCACATTGTCACCTGGATATGCCCCCTGCACACCACACTGGCCCTAACCCCAGGTCTCCAGACTTCACCCTGGCCTTGACTCCAGAGCTGTCGTGCCTCCTGATTCCCCATCTCAGTGGAGCCTCTGTCATCCCCACTGCTCTCAGCAGTTAAACCAACAGAGACTTCTCTTCGGTCAAAGCCTCCTCACAGCGGGCCACAGCCCCAACCCTGAGGTGTCCTGATACCTCCTGACCCAGGTCCCTCCGTCCCACCACCCCTGCCCGCCTGTGCCGTCAGCAGCCTCACCTGGCTGGTCTCCTCAAACTTAAGCCATACCCAGCCTAGTGCTCCATGGAGACAGCTCTGCCCACCCCTCTGTGGTGGTAAAAAGATCAGCAGCTCACCCTTGCAGAGGAAATCCGGCCAGATACCCCGAGGCGCTCCACTGTGAGTTTGAGCTCACCTGCTCACGCTCGGCCTCCACACAGTGCCAGGCGCTGCCCTGGCTGTTGGCATTTAAATCACTTAGATGCAACTTTAGTGCCATGGCCGCCAGCCTACTCACCTTGAGACTTAGGCCGCTGCAGAGGACTGCACAGATGGTGCCGGTTCTGCCCCGCCACACCTCCCAAAGCTCTCACTGCCTCCCTATAGCTCTAAGCTGAGGACTAAAGATCTTTAGTGTATCTGCCTTTGGGGGGAAATTCCAGATCCAAAGAGCAGCAGAAACTTCCCTTGTGATTTTCCGTTTTCTACACCTGGAGCGCCCATGCTGGGCAGTTCCTGTTGCAGAAGTCTTTGATAATTATTTACTCTAGGAAAGGCGGCTCGGGGAGGGTCCTCTACCCATCTCCACTGGGGTGCCTGGGTTGGAGGTCAGTTCTTTGGGGTGCCCACTGTGCAGAGCTGGCTATAAATCGGACTTACTAGTCAGAGAGCTCCCTCTCTACCTGAAGTCCCCCACGTCCTGTGGGCAGGTTCCCCGGGACACAGGCTAATTCTCACATCAGATAGCTGTGCTTGGGGACTTGGCCAGCTGGGTGACAAGATGTCCACTCCCAAGTCGTGAGGCACCCATGCTGGGCACATCCAAACCCAAGAGTCCTGGCTGTATTTTGTGAACTGTCAGGCCATGTTGGGAAAGGGGAGAGGGTAGGGAACTGTGGGAGGAGTCTGCCTAGTATACAATACAGATTTGTATGAAAATGTCCTTTATGTAATAGCCCACATACAATGGGCGTACTCTGTGGACTTGATTTGATTTTACTTTTTAAAAGAAAACAGTTATTTGCTGGAGGGAGCATGTCCTCTGAGGCCTCAGGGGCCAATCGTGGTCTCTGGCACCATTGTCCTGTGCCAACCCGCCAGCTTGTTCTGTGCTTGCTCACCCTACATCCCTGACTGGAGCCCTCACAGTACCTCCCTCCTGCTACCGGGATGCCCAGCCCATGGCCCTGTGGCCCTGTGGCCCCGAAACCCCGTGATCCCTGTGGTTCTGACATCTACTTAGCATAAGCTTCCCAGCCTCTGAGCACAGAGTCCCTTGGGGTTTGAGCTCCATCTCCTCAAGGAAGGGCCGCCCCCTCCTGGCATGCACCACAGCCGGGACGCATGCACCCTCCCCTCCAGCCTCTCCATTTCTGCTGGGTGTGAGCACTGCAGAGCCCTTATCAGTTGTCCGCAGCACCACCTGGCACCAGTCTTTGGCGTGTGATGACACTTGTGGGCAAAGACAGGTGAATGGGAGATTCAAACTCAGACTAGAACCTGAGTCTGGTCTGAGGTTAACGTGTCAGAGAAAACTCCCCTGCCTTCTGCTCTAGTGTGGGCACGTGGTATCAGGCATGTGGAGAGTCATGCGCGTGCTTGGGCAGGTGTCACCGGCTAAGCCTGCAGCCCTAAGCCTTGAGAGGATGCAGCTGTCTTAGGTGCTCCACGGGGGTGGGAGGTGATACGAAGTCATGGGGCTTTCCCACGGCTTTGGGGCCCAGGGCACAGGAGAGACATGGACAGCTCAGGTGCACAGCCAACTCCACTCCTCTCTCCGTCGGTGGGATGCTGGAATGTGGCTGCTGTCCACCGGCTCCCCTTGCACAGCTGATGAGCACACAACAAATATTAGCTTTCAGATAAACTGCTCTGGTCAATCAGGGCTAGTCCCTGCGGTCTACGTGGAAGTCTCTTTGAGGTTGAATAAGCAAAGCTAGCTCAGTCAGACTTCGACCTGTTTTCCGAGGGAGAACAGGCTAAGACCTCCACGTTCTGAAGTGCGTGGCTCACCGTGGATGGTGCTGCAACCTCCAGCCTTAGTTTCTGGGCACTGGGTCAGCTGACAAGGTCAGCCATTCTCCTACATCACACTGCATTAGGCTGGAAATGTCACCCTGAGAAAGCAGTCCCACTGAGGCTGAGTCCTCGGAACCAAGGGGGCCCTGTGGCTTCCTGCTAAAGAGAATCAATGCAAAATGTTTGAACCAAGGCTAATCTGAGCAAAAGGAAGAAGATACAATCAAGAAGAAGATACAATCACCGTGATAAGAAGATACTTCCAGAGAATTCCGGGTGTGGTGGTGCATGCCTATGACCCCAGCACTTTCAAAGGGGAGTCTGAGGAACAGAGCTGGAAGACAGCCTGTGCTGTACAGCACCTGGGTTGTTTCTCCTTTTCCTTCTCTCTTCCTCGCCCCCCCCCACCCCTCCTCCATTCGTGTTTGTTGTTTCTGTTTTTGTTTTCAATGCACAGTTTTTCTGTGGAACAGCTCTGGCTGTCCTGGAACTCACAGAGATCTGCCTCCCAAGAGCTGGGATTAAAGGAGAGAACCACCATCTCAATAACATTGGGTTTCAAACAGAAGAAAAACAAAGAAAAAAAAGATTAAGGAGCACTGTCTAAGGAGACCAGCCTGCTCTGCCTAGTGCACAGCGGGGCAGCAGAGAAGCCTCTGGCTAAAGAGACAGCACCTCAGGGGAATGAGCCAAGCCTCTAAGCCTTTGGCGTAGGTTCCTTTGCATATTGCTTAGAGCACCATTTAGGTGAGGATCTCAAACACACCTGACTACAACACTTAAATCTGAAGTGGATAAAGGAATCTCTGGACCAACCACACCCCAGGCATTCTGGGCCTCAGCATGAGAGAAATCTGCCAATGACAGTCCAACAAATGGAGCAGTAACATGGGCATCCTGGACCTTTCAGCATGTCGGCTACAGGTGACAGACTGATTCCAGCCCCGAGGAGGTGTTCCTGTTCCGTTAATTAATTGGCACACTCCGGACTAATCTGGAACAGGACACTGGGGATACATACTAAAGGAGTCTCTGAGGGCTGGTCCTGGCTGCCAGCTGTACTGGGAGCCATGGGAAAATGTAGCCATTGTGCTGGTTAATGAGTTTCAGTAGAGTTTTGTAAGGATTTATTCTAACTCCAATTCTAGACTTTCTGCAATAGAATGTATGACAGGTATCAGAAACCAGAGGTGGCAATGTCAGCTTCTTGTTTGCTCACCAAACCCAACTGCACAGGAGGGACCTGAACGTGTGGTGTAGAGCATCCTATGAAAGCTCATTCAGGACCAACGTAGCTGTGAGGATGCTGAGATTGCTGGGACATGAGCCAGTAACTTCACACACCCTAACACTGCAGTAGATGTACATCAGCCACTAAAACTGCCCCCCAGGTGAAGAGCTGGTCTTTAGGTGCATAATAACCCGTGGGCTTCATGTTCATACCACGGAGTTGCCATGACAGTAGGTGAACTATGTGGTGGCATAGGCCTGTAATTCCAGCACTAGGGAAGCTGCCACAGGGGATCATGAGTTCGAGGTCACCTTGGGCTACATAGTGAGAAATGAAACTCTGGAAGGGAGAGGGTGGGAAAGAGAATGGGGGCAGGGGGAAGTGTTAGGTCCCAAACCTAGGGCAGCTCATTCAGTAGCTGTGGCCCCTCCCAGAACTTCCTATGACCCCTTCCCTAAACCTCTCCTGGCTGTGGGCAAGGCTTCCCTTCCCCCAGCCTCTGATACCTGTATTACCTCAGACATCTTGGCTCCTCTCTTGGTTCCTCTCTTTGGCTCCTTTCCTGGATCTCTCTTAGTCTGCTTGCATCCCTCTCCTCTCTCGCTCCACCTCCCACCCCACCCCACTTATGGCTGGGTTCAGTCTGCTGGCCATGGCTAGTCTGACTCTTCCAGATGCCTCTGGCTGTTCTCGCCCTCACATCTACCATAAACCTCCTCCACAACCATACCTAGGAGCCATCGGGTCCTCTTTTTCATTCACGATGGAGGGAGGGAGGGGAAGAGTAAGAAAGGTTGTTTAACTTGAAAGTGATGCAGTTTTAAAATGGAAATGTTTGCTTCAAAGGAAATCAGTTCTGAAAACGAACTCATTGTCAATATGACTGCACCTGTTGAAGACGATTTTATGACTAGGTTCATAAATTGGAAAACTTTCCAATCTGTTTAGGATAACTCGGCTATGTGACTATACTTTAAAGATTACATTCTATACGGGTCAAATACAGATCAAGTTTCTTCAATTAAAGTTAGCATCTGAATAAAAAGAACCAGCTCTGTAAGCACAGACGTCATTGTGCTGTTGGTCTAGCTTCCTGGGAATTGTTTTCATTCTTCAGGAAAACAGGGGCTTGTGCAACGGAAGCAGACAGACCAGGACAGGTAGAAGTAAGAGTAGCTACATCCCTCACCTTCCCCAGTGTCAGAAATCAGCAGGGATACCATTTTTAGCCTTTGCCCTGTGAGAGGAGAGCTAAAGCTTGTGACCCTGCTTGTCAGCCAGAAAAGGAGGGTTGCAGATACAGTGGCATTGAGGTTCCTTAGAGAGGAAAGAAGGGGCAGGGAAGTATTAGAGTGTGCTGTCACAGCACCAGGACACTCCTGTCTGGTACCGGGTCCCAGCTCGGCTGTCACAGCACCAGGACACTCCTGTCTGTCTGGTACCGGGTCTCAGTTCATGCTACGCACATGCTTTGTCATTGATTTTCTCATTGCCATGAATGTTATCCCTGTGAATTTTCTTAAGAATTCAACAGCCTAGAAGGTGTGACATAAGAGTGGCTGTGTCCTTTTATCGATTAGAAAAGTGAGGCCCTACAGGATTTAGCGACTTCCACTTGCGCCCAACTCTTGAGCATTCCAGGGCACCCCGACTCGGAAAGCTCAAGCGCTCTACACAGGGTCACCAACCCCAGCTTGTAAGATGTTCTGTGCAGATGGGCTCTGGGACTAAGAGATTTGGATGCAGACTGCTCTCAGACTCCCAGGTCACCATGGCTTACGAGGACTCAGAAAACCACACTAACCAACTATCTGATATAAACAGGCTTCATACCTACATGGCCAAGAGGCTTTCCCTTTCTACCTCCGCTCCTGAGGACTCAGGCTGTGCTTGCATGGGAATTAAAAGTGGTCTGTGTGGCTTGGACGACAGCCTGGCCCCCAGCTGTGCCATGATCCTGTCCTTGCAGCTCTCAGGGAGGGACGTCAGCGCTTACTGACCAGTACAGAGTCCCTCACTTCCATGGGTGCTGCGGGCTGGGGGCGTTTCTGAGTCCTTTGTCTCTCTGCTATTTACTAGGCAGCTGCAAAGCTGCCTGCCCGAGAACCTTCTTTTGAGACTTCTCTGGGAGGGAGGGAAGACTGCGATTGTGTGGGACAACCCATCAGAGTACAGACTCCAGCAGCTTATGGACCTTTTTAAGTGGCTTTGTTTCCGGGTGTGGGATCATCAGGGCACCCCTCACCCCATGAACTAGGTAACGTGTTCTAATGGGCTAAGCAGAGGGTTGGCAGCAGATAGGGTTGCTGAAGAGAACAGAAACATGAAGGACACTGGTCATTTCACAATTATTTTCCTTTTGAGACATGAAGACAGGACGCAGAGGAAAACCAGGGTTATCTCAGGCTGCTCTTCCGTGGACCCATTATCCTTACTATCTTGCCAACTGTTAGTTGGGGAAACAGCTGAAACCTCTCTAATCCTGACCCTGCTAAGGGTCCCATAACCCTCCTCTGGGGACTCCTAGCCTGGCCTGTTGCAGGAGATTCACCCAAAGCAGTGGCTCCTGTTGAGTTCCGTTGACATGGAGAACTTACAAAGTGTTCAGTATTTAAAGTGCGGAGCGAAGAGGCGGCACTGCTTAGACACGGGTCACACCGAGCCCGAGCCTGACCACCGTGCAGGGATTTCACGGGGTGTGAAACCATTACCTGTCATGTTTGATTTGCTGGGGGCTTGGTTTTTGGCAGTGTTGAGGATGCAAGCCAGGGCTACACACACAGAGCAGTACGTTCATGTTTGAAGGAGTGCACCCTAGCTTAGGTATCATTTACTCCATTCTATTACAAATCCATGAGGTCGACTTGTGTTACATCACTGCAGGTTTGGGTGTTGGGCCCCAACAGGATCAAACCGGCTCCCATGTATTTAGAAAGTGCTTGTATCACCAGGAACCCGAGGGACTGCATCTTCCACACTGCCTCAGGGCTCACAGAGGTGAGGGCTGGGTCTGAAGATGCTCACATTGGTCAGATGGGTGATAAGAGATTGAGAGTTTGGGCCAAAACTGGGATATGGAAACTCTCTGTCTGCATCTTGCCATTGTAGTGTGGTGACTTGTACCAGAGAGGGAGCAAAAGCCATGCGTGGATAAACTGGGGGCCCCAGTTACCAGTCTGGGTGAGATTTCCTAGCTCCGGGGCGGCAGGTGTCACCGCCCCCACCTCCACGTGAAGCTAGGGGGGGGGGGGAGAGGGAGAGAGAGGAGGGAGAGGCAGAGGCAGAGGGAGAGGGAGCTGAGCTGGAGAATGGAAGATTCAAGCTCAGTCTTGGAAGTCCTCCTTCAGTCTCACCCCTACCGACTGATCCGGAGAGAAAATGCACAGGCCGTGGCGGCTCAGTCCTGCAGTCCCCGCACTCAGGGCCGGGAGCAAGACTGTGGCCAGGCTGGCTGTGCAGTACGAGCCTGACTCAAACAACAACTGCAAATAAAAAAAGGGAGGAATGGAGGTGCGCACATTTGCTCTACCACCTGATCAACAGCATTCATCCCAACCCCCCACCCAGAGAGCCCAGTCGGCGGTGACCTTGAACGTGCGACCGCCCTGCACCCACCCGCTAGCTCCTGCCCCGCCCGTTCTATGCGGACTGGGGCTGGAAGCCGGCCAAGGCTTCCTGCGCATACCGGGCGAGAACCCTTGCCCGCAGTGTCACGGTTCCAGCGCACACCGACCGACTTTAGCCGGCACGCATGGGAGGGCTACCCGGGGTGGTGGGCCGCCCTGCCTTCCGGGGCGGAGGTTCGAGGCGCGGCGTGAAGGTGGCGGCGTTCTTCGCGCGGAGAGATCCGAGCCATTTCCCTTCCGCAGAGGCGCCGGCCATGTGCAGGGCGCGGCTGGGCTGCTCCGGGCGCACACCGAGGGCACTTACGTAACCGCTCCTTTCCACGCGCGGCAGCCGCGCGCCGGGACACGAGGCGCCTGCTATGTTTAGCTGCCTCCCTCCCCCGCACTCGGCGTCGCCGGCTTGCCGGACCTCGCGCCGCGCTGCGGGCGCCGGCGGGGCGAGGGGACGCGCGGGGGTGACGGGAGCCCACGCGCGGGCGAGCGGCGTCGCCCGCGGCCCCGGCCCCGCGGCTCCCGCAACCGTCAGCCGCTTTTACGACCGCAGCCCGCCGCGCGCGCCGCCGGGGGGCGGGCAGGAGGTGTGTGGCCCGCGCCAGCCAATCCGGGCCGCGCGCCTCGGCCCCGCGCGCTCTGATAGGCGGAGCGCTGGGCGGCCGTAAGGCGTGCCGGGTGTCGTGAGGCGGGCGCCAGCGAGAGCGCGCCTAGGGCAGCCGCGGGGTCGACGCCGGTGTCAGCTGTCTGCAGAGCGGCTTCTCCGCCATCCGCGCGGCCATGGCTGGAGCGCTGGTGCGCAGAGCGGCGGACTACGTCCGCAGCAAGGACTTCCGGGACTATCTCATGAGGTGAGCCGGGCGGGCCGCGGGGGACGGCGGGCGCAGCGGGGACAGAGGGGACCGCGCCCGGCAGGCCGACCAGGGAATGCCAGGTGACAGGGAACGGAGCCCCGGCCCGCGGCGGGGAGGCGTGGGAGACTCAGGGCCGCGCTCCGGCCGGTGACCGGGCGGACGGCCGGGCGCCTTGCGTGGGTGCCACCTTCCCGTCCTGGTGTCCCCGTCGCCCCGGCTGGACACCCGGCCGGGGCTGTGCACCGTGCAGTGTAGGTGAGGGCGTGGAGGAGGAGCTAGACCGCGAGCTGACGGTGAGCTAGACCTCGAGCTAGACCGCGAGCTAGACCTCGAGCTGACGGCGAGCTAGACCGTGAGCTAGACCGCGAGCTAGACGGTGAGCTAGACCGCGAGCTAGACCATGAGCTAGACGGTGAGCTAGACCGTGAGCTAGACCGCGAGCTAGACGGTGAGCTAGACCGCGAGCTAGACCATGAGCTAGACGGTGAGCTAGACCGTGAGCTAGACCGCGAGCTAGACGGTGAGCTAGACCACGAGCTAGACCTCGAGCTAGACGGTGAGCTAGACCGTGAGCTAGACCGTGAGCTAGACGGTGAGCTAGACCGTGAGCTAGACCGCGAGCTAGACGGCGAGCTAGACCGCGAGCTAGACGGTGAGCTAGACCGCGAGCTAGACGGTGAGCTAGACCGCGAGCTAGACGGTGAGCTAGACCGTGAGCTAGACCGTGAGCTAGACCGCGAGCTAGACGGCGAGCTAGACAGTGAGCTAGACCGTCGAGCTAGACCGCGAGCTAGACGGTGAGCTAGACTGTGAGCTAGACTTCGAGCTGACGGCGAGCTAGACCGTGAGCTAGACCGTGAGCTAGACCGTGAGCTAGACCGCGAGCTAGACGGTGAGCTAGACCGCGAGCTAGACGGTGAGCTAGACCGCGAGCTAGACCGTGAGCTAGACCGCGAGCTAGACCGCGAGCTAGACCGTGAGCTAGACGCTGGTAAGCTAGACCGTGAGCTGACAGTGAGCTAGACCGTGAGCTAGACACCGGTGAGCTAGATGCCGGTGAACTAGACTCGGAGCTGACAGTGAGCTAGACCGTGAGCTAGACGGTGAGCTAGACCGTGAGCTAGACGGTGAGCTGACAGTGAGCTAGATGGTGAGCTAGACCATGAGCTAGACCATGAGCTTGACCATGAGCACCTTCTATCGTTTTCAATCATAACCTTCCGGCGCCTGCTCCTGTAAGTATCTCACAAAACTTAGAAATACTGAAATATTTTCAAGCATAATTTAATTTTCCTGTGTGTGATTTTTTACCTTGTGGAGCTGCCTTTTAATTTTCTTTTCAATAGTTAATAGTGTAATAAAGAGGCGGAGTGTTGAAAGGCAAACTTTTAATTTTAGCTTTTTCTCTCCTGAGGGGGGGGCTTCTTTCTAGAACTTACCATGATGGTATATATTCTCAGTTATTTTTTCTAGACCCCTTCCCCCCAACAACCTTGTTTACTTTAGGAAGGGAAAGTAAACCATAAAAAGAAAGTCTAATTATGACTCTGTACTCTTTGTCCTTTGTCCTTGATACCTGCTTTATTTACATCCATTGCCAACTCAAGTCTCCATGAGTTTACAGCCTGCTGACTCTCCAAATGTTTTGTGAATTGAACAGGTTTTTTTTTTTTTCTCTTTTGGGACAAGGTCTCATTTAATGAAGGCTGGTCTCACCGTGAGCTGTGCTGAGGATAATCTTGAATTTGTGATCCCCCTGCCACCAAGCCTGAGTGCTGGGTGACAGGCATGTGTCACCATACCTAGTCTGTCTGCTGGGGACGAAACCCAGGGCTTGTCGCATTAGTGCGAGGCATCTAGTCCTGTTGCCTTTTATTGTGATTAATATTATACTTAACGCTTTGGGTTTTTATAACTCTTCTTACCTATCAGTCTTTCTCACCATCACCCCATCTTGGTAAGGATGTCTTTTGCTTTGAAAGGAGGTTCTGTTTTCCTGGGACTGGCCTGGATCACCTGGTCTCAAGATTAGCTTGAGCACCTTCAACCTCCAGAGCAGCCATGTTGCTGCATTTGGCTTTTGATAAGGATCTCAGATTAAGAACTTTTTTAGATTTCTAGTTCAGCATTTTCTTAGTAGTTCTACTCCTTTTTTCCTTTTTCTTTTTTTAAGTGTTGGGACTGAACTCAGGACTTGTTCTGACAACTCTGAGGTCAGTAGTTGGCAGTCAGTATTCTCAAGTTAATAAAGTGTTCTGTTCCAAGTTGGCTTTAACTTCTGAGTTCCCAGGAAAGCTTTAAGAGTTTATACTGTTTACCTAAACGAAAAGTTGTAATGAAAAAAAGGGGGGGATGCTTCCTCAGCATGGAATGCTGGGAGTAACCCAGTACTTCACCTGCAACATGGAAAAACTGATACTTAGACCAAGCAGAGAACTTGAGGCCCTCTGAACACTCAACTCGGGAAGCCAAAATGGAACTTTCAGCTTAGGGCTTAAGAAAGAATAATAATGTGTAGAAATGGTTTCAAAAGAAAGCAGGGTTTGAGGTACTTTTGGAGTAGCTTTTTGGGGGTGGGGGCTGTGAGTTTGAGACAGGGTCTCACCGTGGCCATGGCTGACCTGGAACTTGGTTTGTAGATGGCTGACCTTGAGATCTGCCTGCCTCAGCCTCTCAGGTGCTGGGAGTGAAGGGTACAGCACCACACTGGCCAGGAGCCTCCTTCCTGTGCACCTCCTGCCCCTGCTGCCCCTGTCTCTGCATCACTGCTTCCCACATCCTGCTTTGGGCTCTCAGCGCTGTCCTATTCTATTATTGACCTTCAGAATTTAGGGAAGGTGACAGTGCTGAGGCCCAGCCATGAGTCTCTTGATAGCTAGAAAGTCTCCTTTATAGAGATTTTTGCTACCATTTAACACATGTTCTAACTGTGAAATTAGAACTAAAATACTAGGCACAGTTTTGTGAAAATAATTGAAATGTACGTGAGCATTTTAGGAAAAACACAGAGTTATAAATCCAGACAATCAGAACCTCATCCCATTTAAATAGTTATGAATAAGACTTTTTGCTCCCTAAATTGTTCTCAGTGCTTTCAAAGAAATGTAGCAGTTCTTACCAGTCCCTTTAGTAAAATAAGAGAGTACAGTCAGCAGTGCTCATCAGACATTAGGAAAATAAAAATAAGCTTTAAAAAACCTTTGAGCCAGCCAATCCCTTCTCTAAATTAAGGGAAAGACAAGGATAAGCTTACTGCATGGTAGTTGTCTTTGTCATTCTGTTTCATCAAACTTCTAATTGAATAATAGAAGCACTTGATTAAATTGGTACTGCTTACTGTATTTCTCAGTGTAGAGTGAGCAGTAATAGGAACTGTCGACTCTACAGAAATATATATATGATATACATTGTATATTGCATACATGCATATGATAATGATGAGAAGCTTAGCTCTCACCAAGATCAGGCAAACAGGTTCTCTAATAGCATCTCTTACATTGCATAGGAAGTACTGACTAATGCAGTCAAGAAAAGGGAAGATAGCCAAGCATACTGGGAAGAAAGCAACAAAACTCAAGGATGATAAAATTATCTATGTAGACAATCCCAAACAACCAGACACTTACGGGGCTGACAAGTGGTGAAAACAAGGACTGGGGTACAGATGTTAGTTTATAAAAGCCAGTTGCTTTCCTATATACGTTCAACTAATAAATGAAGTTTGAAATTGAAATACAATGTCATTTACATGATCACATTCAAATTTAAAAACTCCAGTCTCCTTTGGTTTTGGGTGCTGGGGGTTGAATTCAGGGCCCTGTGCATGTTAAGTGCACATTCTACCACTAAGCTATATCCCTGTCTCTAAACGAAATAGATTTAGATAAAGCAAAATTATATAAAAAAGCTGTCTAGAAAACAATGGTGAAAGATATCAAAGAAATAAGTAATGGAGAGGGTGGTTACTCCATGTCACGGATGGAAAGACTATAGATTTTCAAAATAGCCCTTCTCAGCTTAGCCTAGAGAATCAATGCAGTACCAGTCAAAATGCCAGCAAAATTATTTTGTGGTGTCAGTAAATGAGTTCCAGACTTCTTAGAGTTGATGCTCAGCACGACCAAGATACAGTAACAAATTAGTAGACAGTTTATATAGAGAAACAGAAGACCCAGTATAATCAATGCGTTCCTCGTTGAGGAAGAACGAGGTTGGAAGACTGACACGTCCCAGTTTTACAGTGTACTGTAAAGCTACAGTAATCAGAAGCTACTAACACAGGAGTAGACAAATAGATCGATGGCACAGAACAGACAGGTCTGATGTAAACATAAGTTCAGCAGCTGAACTTTGGCAAAGAGCAAAGACGGTCTTCAACAGTGGTGCTGAGTCACTGACCGACCACGTTTCCTATGTCTGTAATCTAAACGTAAAGTGCAAAACTGTAGAATACAGGAGAAAAATCTAAATTATCTGAGGTTGGCAGTGACTTTTTAGACACAGTATGAAAGGCATGATCCACCAAAGAAAGAATGGGTGAACTAACCTCATGAAGACTAAAGTTTCCAGCTGGACCTGGTAGTTCTTTCCTCTCAGTGCCATACTCAGGATGTGAGCAAGAGGACTGAATTCCAGACCAGCCTGAGCTACAGGAGGAGACTTTGTCTAAACAAAACAAAACAAAAACAAAAACAAAAAAACAGTTTTATAAGTCTGCTATGTGTAGTGGGAAAGAAGTCACACACCTAAACTGACTTACCCAAGACAAACAGACTTCCTAAGACAACTGAATTGAAAAGGGCTAAACGTCTTAACAGACAGCACATAAAGGCACACAGCCAGCAAGTAAGTTATGAAATGTCGCTCCTCAGCTCATGTTATCACAGAAAGACAAACTGAACCAGTGAAATCTAACAAAACACCTATTGGATTAGCCCGGACATGCAACACTGACTGGGCCAAGTGTGGAGCTGTGGAGCCACAGGAACTCTTTACTGCTGCTGGGGGTACAGATGGTACAACCGGGCTGGGGCACAGTTCAGACTTTCTTGCAAAACTGAGCCACTATACCTCAGTGATCATACTCCCCGATATAAACAGAGAGGTTGAAAGTTTATTTCCACACAGGACTTTTCCACACATATATAAATATGACTGTTTATAGCAGCTTTGTACATAATTGCCCAAACTTGGCATCAAATGAATTGTCTTTCAGTGGGTGAGTGGTAAATGGTAAATCCAGACCGTAGGACATTGTTCAGTGTCTAAAGGAAATGAGTTATGAAATCATAAAAAATAAGGGAAACTGAAGCTCACATTTCTGAGTGAAATAAGTCGATTTGAAAATAGCATATAGTACATAATTCTGTAATCAGGATTCAAGCTTCTTATGCTGAAAGCTCTGAGCCTGCAAATACATGTCTGGCAGGCAACTAGGAGGAGGATAAAAGCTTAGCATTAGCTGGGTGACAGTTCAGTTTTGCTCTGGCTAGTTTTTATGTCTACTTGATACACGTTAGAGTCATCAGAGGCAGGGATCCTTGATTGAGAAAATGCCTCCAAAAGATTGTGCTGTCGGCAAGGCTGTGCAGAATTTTCTTTTTTCTTTTTTTGGCTTTTTGAGACAGGGTTTCTCTGTTGTAACTCTGGCTGTCCTGGAACTCACACTGTAGACCAGGCTGGCCTCGAACTTGCAGAGATATGCCTGCTTCTGCCACCTGAGGGCAGTGCTGGGATTAAAGGAGTGCACCACCACCCAACTAGTATTTTCTTAATTAGTAATTGATGTGGGACCCAGCCCATTGTAGCCGCTGCCACCTGTGGGCTGATGGTCCTGGGTTTTATAGGAAAGCAGCTGAGCAAGCCAGAGGGAACAAGGGCCAATAAGCATGGCCTCTGCATCAGCTCCTGCCTTGCTTGAGTTCCTGCCCTGACTGCCTTAGATGATGGACCATTGCCTGGAAGTGTACTCAAAGTAAATGGTTTCCTTCCCAAGTTGCTTTTTGGTCATAGTGTTTTATCACTTACCACAATAGTAGAAACCCTAAGACAAACTTGATCTCTAGAACATGTTAAAAGAGCTGGGCATGAAGCCAGGTGTGGAGGCGTACCCCTTGGGAGACAGGCAGGTCGGTCTCTGCAGGTTCCGAGCTTGCCTGGTTTATGTAGCAACTGTGAGTTTCAGACCAGCCAGGGATAGGGAGTTGGGGCTGGGTATGGTGGCACACCTGTAGCCCAGGGCTGGGGCAGTGGAGAGAGGCAGATTCCTGGGGTTTGTTGGCCAGTGTGCCTAGTCCACTTTGCCAGCTCAGGCCAACACAAACAGCTGAGATGGGTGGTGTCTGAGAAGTGGCTGTGGCGTGGCCGCCCTATGCGCATGCACATGCACACTAGCGCCTTTGCCTTCAGTTTGCGTTTGTCGTCTTAAACTTGAGGTCAGATTCCTGCCCAACTCTGCAAGTAAACATGTTAATTATTTAAGGAGTGTTAGTCTAAAATGGAAACACAAAGTTGATTCTTCCTAAAGTGACCTGATCTTTGTCTTCCCTCTGAAGTCTGAGGACACTAAGATCAAGGTAAGTAAGGTATTTTCAGAATTCCAGGAACAGTTAGACTTGTGCAGATCACCCAGTGATGGAACTACCCCTCAAGTGGGAGAAATTCTTCCATGGCAAGAGTTGAACCAGCCCTCCAACCCCCGCCACACACACACAGTAATTTTCCACAGCAAGACCACACAGAGCCAGACCTGAGAAAATCATCGTGCAGAATACAGCTGGCCACACACTATATGCATATATCTTGTCCCTGCTTTTATTTCTCCCCAATATAATCTCCCAGCTATTGCCAGCACTGTGAAGATAGCGCTTAGAATGCTAGTCCCCCGTTCCTCCTGTGTGGCCATATCAATAAACTGTTCACGGTCATGTCTGTGATTGGACTCTTGGAGCTGTGAGCAGCCAAATCCAGTCTGTTGGAACCATTGAGTCAGGCCTAATTTGACACAAGCGAGGGTCATCTGGAAAGAGATAACCCAGTTTGAAGCATTTCCCCAGCAGACTGGCCTGTGGGTCATTTTCTTGATTACTGATTGATATGAGAGGGTTCAGCCCACTGTGGGCAGTGCCACCCAGGCATGTGGTCCTGGGTTGTGTAAGAAAGCAGGCTGAGCAAGCTGTGAAGAGCCACTCGGCACCCAGCATTCCAGGGGCTCTGCTTTAGTTCCTGCCTCCAGAGTTTTTGCTGACTTCCCTTCATGATAGATTGTAGGCCAGAAGATTAAACGAACCTATTCCTCTACAAGTCGCTTTTGGCTGTGGTCTTTATCACAGCAACAGAAAACAAACTTGGTCAGTTTCAAACTATGTGACATTCTGGAAAAGGCAAAACTACGGAGGCAGGTAAAAGATAGAGGTTTCCAGGGGTTGAGAGCAAGAGACGGATGGGAAGGGAGAATGCAGAAAGGGTGACCATGTCTGATGGATGTGTAGCATGTGCTCATCCAAACCCAGAAAATGGAGTTTCTCTACATGTCAGTTGGAGTTCACTGCAAATGTGTCAACCCAAGAAAGTGATGCACATGACCAAACAGAAAATCAAATAGTTCCATATGATTTACATTACTTGCCCGAGCTATAGTTTGGAAAGTAGCCATGCTTGCCAATACCACCAATGTCAAGTCGTAATTTGTACATTGCTTATAAATTTATCTTTGTTTGTAGAAGGCATCATTACATAAGGGGGGGCATTTTTTCCTAGTGTAGCCCTGCACATGCTTTTCAGTTATATTTTTTAAACAGAACACATAAAATATATGTGCCTAAGGCATGGAAACTTAGGCTCTACTTTTTAAATTGTTTTATTATAATGGGTCTGTAGGAGTGTAGACTGCATGTGTGGGTGCTGCTGGAAGCCGAAGAGTGTGTTACTTACCCTGGGACTGGAATTATAGGTAGTTATGAGCTGCCCGACGAAATTCAGGTTTTGTTTTTAAAGATTTTTTAATGTGTATGTTTGTGAGCCCGCATAAGTGTTTCTGCGTACTGCCTGCATCAAGTGCCCACAGAGGACAAAGGAAGGCATAGATTGTCTGGAACTGGAGTTACAGGTAGTTGTTGTGAGCTACCACGTGGGTGCTGGGAACTGGACCAAGGTCCTCTGCAAGAACAGCAAATGCTCTAGCCACTAAGCCACCTCTCCTCCAGACCTACAAAACTTTTAATTTAAAAATATTTTTTGTGTTGTGTGTATTTTTTAAAGATAGAAAACTTGACATTCAGGAGAATACCACCTGATTCATTCATTTATTAATTCATTCAGTAATCACTTTGCATGCCAGGACCACCAAACAGACCTTCCATGAGATTAACTTTATGTGATAATGAAAGCTCATCACTAATAAAATTCATCAGTATTTCCAAGATTGTGCTGTCCAACGTAAAGCCATAGGCCATGCCTGCACTTACTGTGGCTAGTCCAAACTGAGATGTTCATTACATGTAGAATCACACCAGACTTCAAATAATGAGTGAAAAAAAACATAAAATAGCAAATTAATAATTTTAGTGATGACATGTTCATGTTAAAATGTTTTATTTTACATTTTTTACATACTAGGAGAACTTTAAAACTAATTTGTACTATTCACACACTCCAGGGTCTCACCTTGTAGTTCCAGCCTCAGTAGCTTTATAACCTTAAACTGATCTCTAACTCACAATCCCTCCACTAATCTCCTGCGTGCTAGAGTTACAGATGTGAACCACCATGCTCTGTTCCTTTTACCCAAGGTGACTTGTAGAAACTTTAAACATACAGCCCAAGTTTTTTTCACATTGTATTTCTGTTAGGCAGCTAGCTCTAAAGATGAAGCTGATTTTCACAGATGGAATATTTAGTTTCACCTGTTATTTCATACGATTCTTTATTTCATGCAAGGAGAGGTTCATGTGTCAGGACAGTTGTGAAGGCCAGAGGACAACTTGGGATTCAGTTCTCTCCCTATACCAGGGGGTCCGGGGAATCAAACTCACGTGTAGATGTGGTAGCAGGCACCTTTACCCACGGGCCATCTGGCCAGCCCTATATATGGTTCTTGATATTCTCAGACAAAAACTTACCTGTGTTGTTAGCATGTGTCTAAAACTTACGATTTAAACTTATGCCTAAAACTTTATGATTTAAACTTTATGTGTTATAAAACGCATGTGAGTTTGAAATGGACTAGAAATGTTTGGAAGCATCTGATTCTTTTTCTTTTGTTCTCTCCATGTTTTCTCTGCCTGAACCTTGGTGACTCCACAAAATAGTACGGTAAGAAAACTGAATCCATTCTGGGCACTTGGGGACGTTCTGCCTTAATAGAGTTAGAGACAGCAGACATGTTGGGGTGGCCAGTGTGACTGCATGGTAAGCTGTAGGTGAAGCATGTTTCTGGGCCCCACTTCTGTGCACCACAGCTCTCCTGTGTTTACAAAGGAGCCTGCGATGCTTCATTAACAACAGTCACCTCAGAACTTGGCAGCTGATGAAAAGAGAAGACCAGGAGAGAGAAGCAGATTGGGCTGCTCCTTCTGCAGCAGGGATCCTGTTTCCATGACTTGCTTCGCAGTCACAGTGGCAGATCCCATACTGTGCTGCTTGTTTCTGTTTGAACTTTTTATAGCTACAATAAAAATAGCAAAGTAAAGACATTTTTGATGTAATTGATAAATATTAATCACAAAAGTTCCTTATTTTTCTATAAATTGACTGCAGTTTCTGGCAGCTTAGACCAGACACTTATTTCAAAACAAGGAAGAAAGAATTAAAATTTGTACCAGATAGAAAATGTGTGTTCTAAGTGTTCTTTGTTGAAATGATGTCTTCCTTATGTGTGTTTGTCTGTTGTAACAGTGACTCACCAGGTAGACCCTGTTGACTTACTACACATTTATCCATCCATCTATCCATCCATCCATCCATCCATCCATCCATCCATCCATCCATGTACCTATCCGTCTATCTGTCTTATCTATCTAATCTATCCATCTATATCTATCCATCCATCTATCCATGCATCCATCCATCTGTCCGTCCATCCATCTATCCATCTATCCATCCATTTATATCTTTCTTTCTATCTATCTATCTATCTATCTATCTATCTATCTATCTATCTACGTATTTGCAGCAGGTTCTCACTAAGCAGCTTTGGCTGGTCTGGAACTTAATATGTAGATCAGGCTGCCCACAAACTGACAGAGATCCCCCTGCCTCTGCCTCCCAATGCTGGGACTGAAGGTGTAGGCTAGGTTGACTTGAACTCACCCTCTTCCTGCTGTGGATGCCAGAGTGCTGGGATTTAGCAGCATGTACCACCACACCCAGCACTGTTTTTAAGGAATATAGTGAAATGTAGCTCAATGCATTCTGTTTGTTTCTTAGCTTTCAGAATTCCATGTCATATAATTGAAAACTTATTGTTCTTAAAGATTCTATCATCTAAATAGAAATCCTTCAGGCTTCAGATCTATGCATTGTCTGCCCCTACTTCGGCTGAAGGCAGGTTACACCTGGTGGTAGATAGTCAGCACTAGTAAGCCCCTCCTAGAATAACTAACCCTTCTGGCTTTGTTACAGACTTCACAATCTGCAGGATAGGTTAGATGTCAAGACAACCAACTGTCCAGTGCAGAGCAGTGGAAAGAGATTAATGGGAAAGAATTGAAATAGACCAAGTAGAGAAAGAAAGGAGGAAAAGGAAGATTGTGGAGCAGTATACTTGATATTGAAGCAGCATCTAATAAAAAGACCGGAAAAGAAATCAATAGGCTAGTTAGAAAGTAAGTACTTACCCTTACTACAGTCTGGGGATACGGGAAACATCAAGGTGTAACGTCTCACTGAAATCAAGAATAAGACTTGGATAATAGGCAGCTTGGCTGCAGTATTATCAGAGGTCCCTTAAACCAGCAATGCCTAATCCATAGAGATGATAACTCATGTTAAGTTGGGCAGTCCTTATCCTGCTGGCTGAACAGAAATCTTAATAGTTACGCAAAACATGTTTAAGCGTGTTTGGTTAGCATTTTAATGTATTTTCGTATCGCGACAAATGTGGTCCTGCATTATTTTTCCTGTGTTGTCCTTGTTTTCTCACTCCTGGAGGAGTCTTTAGATGTAGTGACCCCTGCTCAAAGCAAAGTCTAGAAATGTGTTCCACAGTCTGTAGTCATCACAGTCAGCTGAAACTCCAGAGAAGGCCGATTTCACCATTTAGTGCTATCAAACTCTATGCAAACATTTTTAATTCAATTGATAAAAGACAAAAACCTTTGGCTTAATGCATTTTTGCCTCAGAAATTAAAATATATTAGACATGTCTTCTATTAAACAACCTAATTTTTGTTACTTTAGATGTGGATAGTTTTAGAATGAAAAATGACCTGATTTTTTTTTTAATGTTACTTCAAAAATATTTTCAAATAGTCTTAATTTCTTAATGTGTGGGCCCTTAGCTGTAGATTTCCAAGTTCTTTGATCTTATGGTTCATGTATAGGCTGAAAAATATTTCTTCCCTTAAACTGAAGAGATGGCTCAGCAGTTAAGAACAGGTATTATTCTTGCAGAGGACCTGTGTTGAGTATATTTGACCAGATATTATATTTACTGAAGATTCATTGCACTGACCCTTTGAAGCCTAACAGGCTGTGACTTCTATGGCTAAGTCAGCCTGTGTTATCATGTAAATAAGTTACTCCCTCTTAGCATAATGTAAATAGAGTTGCTGTTAGAGAGGTCATTTGGATGCTCCACCAGACCTGAGGTGACCTTAGGTGGAGCCTGGTCTCCCCTATTGATCTGTAGTTCCCCCTACTAAAGAAGTGGACATAACTCAGACGGGTGTTGGTGGCACCCCACTGCAGACGTGGACACTCCCTGATAGCCAAAGATTTGGGAGGAGCAAACTGTTGTCTCTTTTTGATCATGCAAATAGTCTGCTAAGAGAAAGCTAGGAGGGGCTTTTAAGATGAAGAACCGCCAGGATGTCGGAGGAGTTGGAGTGTAGAGCTGGAAGATGGTAATGTTGAGAGCTCTCCTTGTGTGTCTGGCTTCTACCATTGACCATGTTTCCTCTGTGTTTATTAATATATCACTGGACCTAATAATTCCTCAACAGACCTGAGCTCAGTTCCCAGCATCTACACTGGGTCCACAACCGCTTGTAACTAGTTTCCAGGATGTCTGATGCCCTCTTCTGAACTCCTAAAGTACCTACACTTAGTAGGTATCCTAAACACAGGCAAACACATATACACATAATTAAGAAAATATTTTGCTGGACAGTGGTGACTCAATGTCTTTCATCCCAACACTTGGGAGGCAGACGCAGAGGCAGGCCAGCCAGGTCTACAGAGGGAGTTACAGGACAGCCAGAGTTACCACAGAGAACCCCTGTGGGGGGGTATCTTTTAAGCCAGGCATGTGGTGCATGCCTTTACTTCCAGTAGAAGAAGGTAGATCTCTGTGAGTTGGTGCCGCCTAGTCTACATAGTGAGTTCCAGGCTAGCCTGTACTACATAGTGAGACCCTGTCTCAAAAATCAAAAGCAACCAATCTTTTAAAAAAGTAATCTTTTCTTCATACTATGAACCTCTCCTCAGAAAAATTGTCAAATTTAAGCTCTGCATTTCACTAATAAATAGCTTAATGAAAACTTGAGGGAAAGTATTTTGATAGTCCTAAACATATTCTAGACAATAGTTGTAATAAGGCTTAAATTATGTAAGAATAGATCATGTAAGAAGCTGGTGTGATTTTTAAATTCTCTAGTGGGATAATCAATCAGAGATTACTGACTTGTAACGTGAAATTGTAGGGAGCTTAAATTAGCAGCCAGACCCTTCTCAGTGCTGGGTTCACCTGGAGCGAAGTGGCTCTTGGGAAAACAGTGAGCAGTCATACTCCAGTGTCAGCCTTGGAGCTGTAGTTAGCTCCAAGACGTGGACATGAGGATTTGCCCACGTGCTTGCATTGCTCGACATGGCGGAAATAGCTGCTACTGTTTCCTTCTGACTCCCTGCCTTCCTTCCCTCGTTTATTGCAGCACTTCTGGGGCCCCGTTGCCAACTGGGGTCTCCCCATTGCTGCCATCAATGACATGAAGAAGTCTCCGGAGATTATCAGTGGACGGATGACTTTCGGTAAGGACACACTGAGGTGAAGGACTCATTACACACGGTGTAGCTCCTGAATACATCTCACCATGTGCGGTGGCTGCTTTTAGGAAGTCACATAGAGAACACAGGGCACTGAAGGGTGCTACTCTCTCTGAAACAGTGATGTGAAGCTTTTGGGAAATGAATTTGTTTCAGATGTAGGGTGCTCAGTCCAAGTGTGTCGTTTTAATCATCCTCACAGGCAGCAGATTTTATTATAAACTTGATCCGGCAAGATATCCTAAGTTTACTTGAAACTCCAATATTTGAACATGCAAATGAAGGGAAACGTATAAGTAGCAGTTCTTTCAAATGATTGATATAAAAAGCTCTAGCACACAGCAAAGGTGGCAAGAACTGATTTCCAGTTGTTTGTGCTAATACATGTGTTCATAAACACCAGCATGTCTATGAAACAGGGACAGTTGAGAGCTTCCCGGCCTCACAGGCTCACAAGCAGTAGCTCTCGCCGCCTGCGAAGGGGTGGGTGGAAGAGGTTTGCTTTCCACTATGGCATTGGATGCGTTGACCTTTTTTCCCTAGCCCGTGTCTAGGTATTGATGTTCTTTGTGCTGATGTGTCTGCAGCCCTCTGTTGCTATTCCTTGACATTCATGAGATTTGCCTACAAGGTCCAGCCTCGAAACTGGCTTCTGTTTGCTTGCCACGTCACAAACGAAGTAGCGCAGCTCATTCAGGGAGGACGGCTCATCAACTACGAGTAAGCAACTTAATACGTGGTTTTGGGGGATGCGTGAGAAACATGAGCGTTATCATGAACTAGGATGTGCCATTGTTACAAAGCATGTTATTGCAACATCTCTTCTGAAACCATGCGGAGCCTCCGTGACTGCAGGAGGGTTTGTTTCTCACTGACATTGTCTCTTTCCAGGATGAGTAAGCGGGCATCTGTGTAGCAGTGCAAGGACCGCTCGCAAGGGACAGCGGCCCAGCCACTGCTGCCAAGCCACAGATGACATCAGCACAGCCGAGGGGAAACACAGAACGCTACCTTCAGTAACCATGCCAACATTAGAGAATAACCGAGAGCCCACGCCAGCTCTCTGCTGCCTTATCAGCTAAATCATTTGTCTTCATCAAGAGTAGTTCAAAATGTGCAACTAATTTAACGACTTTGAATGATGGTTTTATCTATAGTTATCTATAGTAATGTGTGTGTTACCTATTGGGATTTGTGTAATAAAAATTTAAGGGAACAAAATTTTATAACTACAAGCACTTAAGAACTCAGAAATCTTCTTTAGTGACTCCAGTATATCCCTCAGTTGGCCACATGTCTACACATAATTTCCACTGGTAACAGGTATCGGTGTTTTCCATAGTATGTAGATTCAGATCTGTAACTTAATGGCAATAAATGATTTAAATATTTACTATTTGAGTGTGACTGTATATCTTGCCATGTTGATCACGGAACTGCAGAACTAACACCTGAGGATAGTTACAGAAGGGAAATAGGCCTTCCTTATGAGTTCTGGGGCAGAGGTGACAATTATGAAACCTTCCTGTACAACCAAGAATCCCCAGCCCGCACAGTGGGAGTCCTGCCCATGTGGGCAGGGGAAGGCAAGCTGCCAGTGGGAGGAAGCTGGAGAAATCCATGGCCTGTTTTGTAATTCTCTGACCTCAGCTGGCTTTGGGTCACACAGCTCCGTTTCCTCCACTGGTCTCTTCTGCCTTATTCCACAGCGTATTCAGGGGGCAGTTGTCATCCAGAAGCCTAAGCTGAGCACAGCTGCTTTTTTTTACTCCATTTCTCCCTGAGATTTCTTAGATGTTGTCTAGAACAGTGTGAAGAGTTTACAGACAGTAATGCGCATGAACACAGCTGTCGTGGTACCTGGATCACGTTGCATCAGACCACTAAGATATTTGATAGCCTCAGCACCATCGCATGCATAGACGGTGTAGACACCCAGACTCAGGAGATTTGTGAGATTTTACAGATTTGCAGCATTACAAGAGAAGGCTGAGCAGCTGGGCAGGCCTTGCAGGTTAATGTCCTTGGTGACTGAGTGCCACAGACCAAAGGCCTAAGGTTAGAAATCACAGACTAAGCTTTACCCTGAGGGCTGTTGGAGGAGGGGACTCACTGGGGGTTGTCATAGTTTGGGTGGCTGACACAGTACTGGATTGGCTGCTCCCTGATTCTTACATTATGAGACCCAGACAGTTCATGGTCTTCTTACCTCAGACAGTTCAGCCAATATCCCACGACCTTTAGGCACCAAACCTTACTGTTCTTTGGTCCCCTGGCAGGGCTGCTCATTCTTCTCCAGTGCTCTGAGAAGACTGTCCATCCAGGATAGCTTTCAGCCCCCACTGAACATTCTTGCCTAAATCACCAGTTCTCTTAATGGCTCTGCGATGGGTTTCTAATTCAGGCTGGCTTCAGACTCACAGAGGTCTGCCAGCCTCTGCCCTGCCTCCTGGGTGCTGGGAGTAAAGGCAAGTACCACCACACTCATTATACCTTTCTGATTTAATCACGGCAGTAGATTCACAAACTTTCAGAGAGTTACTGTGTTTCTGTTAACTGCTAAACGTTATTTGGGGGACACTCAATTGCCATACCTTTAGCCTCTGGGAATACCTTAAAAGATAACCTTTCAACATAAACATTAGCTTCCAGAAGCGTCCGTGTTTCTGGCACAAGATTCCTCTTGACTCCTATTCTTCCCCCTACCTGGCATGGAGACACTGCCACGAGACTCTGGTTATGAGGGAAATGGTTGGAGACCAACAGCCTGGACACAGGCAGGCAGCAGAAGGCCTCTGTTCTTGGCTATACCAGTAGAGGGCAGCAAAGAGGGTTTGTGTGTGGGAGTGTACAAGTGGAGGGCAGACAGCCACAGATGTTCCTCGGGTGCCATCTGTCTTTGATTTTTGAGACAAGGTCTCATTGGTCCAGAACTTGCCAAGCAGGCTAGGCTGTCTGTCTGTCTGTTTCTGTGTCTCTGTCTGTCTGTCTCTCCAGCACTGGAATTATATAAGTAAATGGCAACATAGCCAGGCTTTCTTGACTATACTCAGCACTAACCCTTGTCCCCAAAGGGCCTTTTAATAATCACAGGTTCATAGTAATATTTCACTAATTCTGACGCGTGATTTTCTGTGCTCTGTTTCACAATTTTTGCCTCATGTGCTAGGCTCAGTTCTATAGTGGCTCTCAAACAGAGTGTTGTGATCCTAAGCCCTTGGTGGCAGCTAGTGGCACAGCTCTGTGATCTGGGGCGTGAGGCCTTGGCTCCTCTTCTAACCACCAAGGCTGTGGTGTCTTGTCTTCAGCTCTCCACAGCCTTCTGCTCCCCGTCACTACTGCACAAGCCACTCTGCAGTTAGCGGTCCTGATACCATTGCTGTTGTCTACCACTGCTGGGCTTTGCTCTGATGCAGTGTCTGCTGTTCTGTCTTCCTCTTTTCATGTCGTCAGCTCAGCCTACCCTGCCGGTGGTAAAGATCAAAAGTAGGCAAAAAAAAAAAATACTCAAGAGAAGCCTTTGGGTGGGGGCCAGTTTTGCAGCACCAGGGGCCGCACAGGAGAGCTTCACAGCTGGCCCACAAAGGAATCTGAACACCTTGCCTGTGCAGTCAGAAAGGAGACGGACAAGGATGTTTGTGTCAATCATGGCATCTTCCTGTTGAAAGACTGCACAGATCAGGGGCCTGCTGAGCACGGGGTGGGGGTGCTGTGGGGTTGCTGAGCAGGAATAGCTACAGGGTCAGGTGGAGTTAACGGAGGTTTGTGATTGTAAAAGGTCTAGTGCTGGGGACTAGAGAAATAGCTCAGCTTTTTTCAGAGAAGCCAAGTTCAGTACTCAGGGAGGGTAGGGAAAGGTAGGGGCTCACAACTTTCTGTAACTCCAGCTCCAGGGAACCCAGTGCCCTCTTCTGGCCTCCATGTGCTCTTACATGTGTGTGCGCACACATACAAGTACATGTATTCCTCCTCCCCCACCCCTGCAACTTCATCTGCTCAAGTGGCCTAAAAATCTCAGAAGTAATGAGCCTACCCAGGCCAGCTATTTCTAAACATGAATTTCCAATAAGGAAACCAGGGTTCTTCAAAAGCAGATCGAACTCAGGCGCGGACAGACACAAGATGAACTTAGCATTTGGTGACACATTCATGAAGTGCTCAGATCAGGATGGGGTGGGAAGAGAGCACTGAAGTGTTCTGAAGATGTCCCTCTATGGCTCGTCAGCGACCAGGAAGTGAGCAGTCTTTGCATCATCATGCTCTCCCCACCTTATGTTCTGCTTACCCAGAGAAGCAAGGCTACCCAGTCCGACCGAACCCTGAAACTCTGAGCCAAGGCATGTCTCCTTCTAAGTTTTTACCTTGAACGGCTGCCATAGTGACCAAATGCTAACAGCCAGCATCCCAATGAACCTGTGAATCTGAGCAAAAATAAAATAGAATTTAGATAGCAATTACTATTAATCCACGGGATACAATAAATACCGGTGAGTCCACAGTCGTACAAATGAACAAGTGGATTCATGAGTTAATAAGGAAGTAAGAGGAACAGTTCTTCCTTACAGAATTCTGAAGAAGAATGCATAATAAACGATAGAAATGAAAACTACCGTCAGGCAAGCACTGCAGACAGTATGAGCAAGTCGTCTGTTGACGGTAGGGGTCTGAGAAGCCGCATTCACCAGCACCCAGGATGCATGGGGACAGTCTATGACAGAGCCAGCCAGAGACCTCACGTGACAGCCACCACTGCGAGGCACCAAGGGGTCAAGGCAGCTAAGTGCAAAATGCGACTGGATGGGGGCAAGACACACATCTCGGTGGGATCTGGGAGACACCACAAGGTCTGTACCCTGTGATGGTGCGCTACTGGTACCTTCCTGGTTTTGACTACTGTTTGCTAAGGCAAGCTCCACCACCAGGGGAAATTAAGGTAGGCTATAAAATGATTTTGAAAGGAGACCCCAAAAGGGACAAAGACAAACAAAAAAAATCATGATGTCACAAATATTCTGAGGACTGACATACCCCTAACGTTTCCCCTTTGCAAAAAAAGAACCCAAGGTGCAGGGCAGGACTGTGTGTCTGAGGTCCGCTTAATGGCCACGCGGTATAGTCTGCTCAGATCTGAACCTGATCCTTACAACCAGAATCTACTTCTCACCCCTAGGCAATGTTACATGCTGGTTTCCAGGTTTATTTTTTGTTTTTGTTCTTTGTTGTTTTGAGACAAAGTCTCTCTACATAGCCCTGGCTGTCTTGGAACTCACTACATGGAACAGGCTAACCATGGACTCACCGACATCGCCTGCTCTGTCTTCAGAGTGCTGGAATTAAAGGCCAGCACCACCACGCCCAGCTAGTTCCCAGTTTTAATTTTGTGAAGTTTCAGCAGCTGAGCGCTTATCTAAGGTAAAACGTTCTGACTTTTTGTCGTGGTCACAACAGATTTTTTTCACCTGTTCACGTTGTTCAGCAGCACTAGTACCTGTACTACTGTCTGGCTGGAGTTTAACAAGAATCCATCCTTCCAAAATCCCGGGACACAGACCGTCTCCACAGGCCACCCGTGGCACCCGCGACTCTGTTCCCTCTCTGTTTACATGGTACCTGTTCGTCAGGCCATGCGCAGACCTACACAGCCATGGGCATAAGGAGCGGAGGGGATGGAGAGAGAGGGAAGGAAGCAGCAGTAGATTAGTTGACTCGCCTGGCTTAGTGACCGTGTGTGTGTGTGTGTGTGTGTGTGTGTGTGTGTCCCCGCTTGTACACATGTGTCTATATCTTCATATGTATGGCATGTGGACTTTTCGTATTGCTTGCACTTGAGCACACGACTTCACACATTAGGCGAATACTCTTCTAGCCTCATCTTTTTTCCAGACATTTTGTGAGTTCTCAGGATTGAACCCAGGGCTTTGCTCATGCTAGACTATCAATTGAGCCCCGCTACAAGTTAAGTGTTTGGAGTTTTCCATAAAACTCACTCATCAATGTAGCTTGCAGCTATTGTGGCAGAATTGTGTCACCTTGTGGTATCAAAGAATTTGAGCTCTGGGGTGACCAACAGTAGATCATCTCTTCTCTGATAGTTGTGGGTAGGGAACATAAAATCTTCTTTCCTGTCTACATGGCAGCCTGGGACAAACTTCACCCTCGTAAAGCTCAGCTCTTAGATTTAGTTCAAGTAGATAACACAAGAGCGAAGACGCACAGAGGACTTTATTTTTGCTTTCAGCCAATTCTTCAGCTAGTGACTAACAAGTGGCCTCAAACGTTCTTGATACTTAGAGCGTGGGTCAGGCTCCTCGCCGTCTCTGTTACACTTGCAGTGAGACCAGTGGGCAGTGGGAAGGAGGCTTCGTCTTGTCCTCAGCCACCTCCCACCTGAGTCCATGGAGAAAAGACTCCGCTCTCAGGGGCTGGTTAATCTGAGGGCCTTCTGCTAGGCTCCTAGCCAGCTGTATGATTGAGAGAGTCACCAGTGAAGTCCTTGGGCCTTTAGCTTGTTCAAAAGATGATAAGGGACACAAGATAATCTCAGTGAGTTTTTGGGATTACAACCCTTTGCTCATTTGCATAAAGACAGTATTTGTGGAAATCTGTATCACCTGACTGCTAGAGTGTAGCGTGTAGGAAGACACAAAGAGAAACAGTAGAAGAGATGTCACCTGAGACCGAGGGGCTTGTCCTGCAGGGGTATGTGCCTCTCTAGGGACAAGTGCAAGGGAGGGTCCACAGCTTTACCTCACTGCCCACTATAGTCCAAACTTTTGTTCTAGGAAAGATAAAAAAAGGGACAAATTACACTGTACGCAGTGGAAATACCAAGCAGGTCTTGGGAAGATGACTCCCGTGTCCACTCTGCTCTATGCCCCAGTGAAGCTGACAGCTTAGAAGACTGGTCAGACATATTCAGAAGGCTAAGGCATCATTGGGCAGGCAGTCTGGAAAACTGCCACAGCCCTTGGCTCATTCTGGCTTTCACAGTTAACACATACCACCCCTTATGAAGAGACATGTGACTGTCATGTGTCATTAAGTCAGATGGTTTCAAGATCAAGGGTGTATGTCTGCATGTTTGTGTGAGTGCGGGCACACATGCCCATTGTGTGTGCGTGGGAGTTGGGAGTTGGTTCTCACCTCCCACCTTATGCGACAAGTGTCTCTTAGTGTTCCCTACTGCCTGTGCTGTGCCAGTTGGCCTGTGAGCTTCCAAAGAGTCACCTGTGTCTACCGCCCGTCATGCCGTAGAGCGATGCTACTGTGTTTGGCTTTATGTAGGTTCTGTTGAAGCTTTTTCTGCCTGTGTTTTGACAGTGGGTAGTAAGTGACAGACAACAAAAGCCCAGAGAGTAAGGGGAGGCGTGGAGAGGAGAGGGACCCCCATGCTGTGGGAGGCACAGGAGGGGGGCCCGATGCTGTGGGAGGTATGGAGAGGAGGGGAACCCCCATGCTGTGGGAAGTGTGGAGGGGAGGGGGACCCCCATGCTGAGTGAGGCACAGGATGGGGTCCCGATGCTGTGGGAGGTATGGAGAGGAGGGGGACCCCCATGCTGTGGGAAGTGTGGAGAGGAGGGGGGACCCCGATGCTGTGGGAGACGTGGAGGGGGGGAACCCAATGCTGTGGGAGGCATGGAGAGGAGGAGGAACCGACCAGGCACAGGTAAGGCTCTGAAACTTGGCAGCCACATCCCTGTTCTCGTTCATGTGTCTTTCTGAGAGTACCTCCTGGATAACAAGAGATTTTATTCCCCTTCTATCTTTTTGTGAGCACCCTGGAACCTCAGCTGGAACGTTAAGTCCTATGTTGAGATTGTGCTCCAGTGGATTAGCAGGACCTGGGACTGCATTTCTAGCCAGGCTCAGGGATAGCTGGTGGTCCGAAGGCCACTGGTGGTCGAGGGTGGGGCGCTGTATGCAGAAGGAGACTGGCTTTTGTTCGTCTTTCATCAGATCTTCAAAATCAGTAAACTCTTGGTGGGCACTGACAACACCTGCTTCCTCTCTGACCCAGTGCTGAACACACAGCACATGTCGATCGGTTGAGCTCTGAAGGCAGACCCTGTTATTCTTTTTGTTTGTTTGAAAGTGGGTCTCAGGCTGGCCTTGAAGCTCACTATGCTGCCAAGGGATGACTTTGAACTTCTAATCCTCCTGCCTCCACGTCCTGAGTGCTGGGATTATAAGCAAGGGTCGCCGTGCTTGGTTTTGTGCAGTGCTAGAGACTGAAGCAGGGCCTGGGGCGTGCTAGGGAAGCACTCTTACCTACTGAGCTATGTCCCCAGCCCCAGATTCTGTTCTTAATTAGGTCAAATTCAGTTGCTCCGACAAAGGGACGTCGCCATTTCCCCGAGGCCTGGTGGCTGTAGAAAGGCTTCCCAAGCGCATGTTAATTCGTCTGCATAATCCTGGTCACGTTTTCATGAACTGATGGCTATGTGAGAGCAGCCACAGCGTCTGGGGAAAACATAGAAATAAATTTACTTTTGCGTTTAAGCAAGCAACATCCAAACCTTGGTAGTTTGCTTAATAGTTTAAAGTATCAATTAATGAAGATTAATTTGTTTTCATGGACTAGCCAATGGGTATCATGCAGGACATCCAGCATCAACTGGACATTCATAGAGGGGCTCAGCCACAGGCACAGCACGGCTGGGATTGCCTCGCTGCCGTCAGAAAGGAAAAGGAAGCAGTCTGTCATTAAGCACCGAGGCTCCTGCCAGCTTTTCAGAGACAGCTTGGGGAAGGCATTTTCTCTTACGGTGGGCTTCGAGGTGTGAAAGTTGATCACCCAGGAGACTGTAAAGGCCACAGGTGAGCACAGAAATTGCCATGGTTGCCCCTTGGGCTGCTGTGTATCATCCAAATACAAGAACTGGGTGTTTTCTGTAAGAGCTGATCTCAGTTCTTCAACAGCTCATATGCTCAGAAGACGAGGAAGTTCAGCTCAGGGAGCTCAGCTCCACTCGCAGTAAACCGCCTGGCTTTCAGCAGCAGAGTGACGGTCCTTGGGGAGACAACGTCTGCCGTCCTTGAGCCACATCAGAGCTCAATTGCACCTTTTCAGGTCTCACTGGCCCTTGGAAAACAGACCTACTGAAGGAAACAAGATGGTGACCTAGGCCCTTTGCTTCACCAGGCCAGGCTCACTGGCCACATCCCTCTAGCTCCTCCTATTTATGTAGGAACGCCCCTTCTCTTCACCCACAGCCTCTTGGGAATCCCTTCACTTCCAGGCCTCTTGCCAGCCTTGTCCTTCAGGTTTCTATCCTGCCCTCTGTGTGTGGATGCTGAATGCAGTAGCAAACCCCATGACTGACAGGAGCCCTATCCTGACCCCTCATCACCCCACCCCACCACAAGGTGCCCTGTTCCATGTGCAGAATTCTGCCTTCTGTTGTCCATCCCATCAGAGCTGTGGCCCTCCTCTCATCTCCCACCAGCAGCTCTGACAGGCCCCAGTACAGCCATTTCTGGGCCTAGGACCTACCTTCCATGACTGAGCACAAGTGGGCTTCCCAGAATGCAACCTGAACAGGTCTCAATGGCTCCCTCAGCTGCCCCAACTCCCTGGCTCCACCCTAAACCTTTTTCTCTTAGTGTCAACAAAAGCCCACACACTGTCCTTCCACTCCACGAGCCTGCTGCTCTCGCTCAGCCCTCTGCCACGCTGCTGTCTTCTGGAGTGCCCCCTCCCCTGTCCCGAGGCCCCTGAGGCTCGGCTGTCAGCCCTGTTGTGGTGGGCACGTGCCCTTGGTGGTCCCAAGTGGGATGGGCACACCCACAGGAAATCACTATTTCGTATTAACTGCTTCATCTTTTTGAGTAGTTTGAAGCATAAACAGGCAGGAAACAAAAAGGCCCCACATTTCCCCTCCCTTGTGGTCCCCTCTCCAATAACGTCACCCTCATTCTGATGATGGGTGTTCTCCTGATGAGCTGACCTGCATGTTTCTGTTACAGCCCATTGGGCTGTAACATTCAGTGGGCATGATGCGGGCTGGAGCAGATGTGTGTTGCCATGTGTCCATCACTGCACCCAGAGGCAGTTCCCTCACCCTGGGAGCCTTCTGTGTTCCTTAGCCACACACGCCCCACCGTGATCTCAGCGAGAGTGCCTAGTTTTACCTTTTTTTGGAATGTCACATGACATCATGCAGTGTGGAGTCTTCCAGATGGTGCCTTTCTCTTGGCGATATGCACTCAAGGGTCCCATGTCTTTTCATGCCTAGATAGCATCTTCCTTTATTTTTTTTTAAGATCGGTCTTTCTATGTAGCCCTGGTTGTCCTTGAACTCAGTATGTTGAGCAGACCAGTCTTGGACTCACAGAGACCTGACTCTCCCTCTCCCAAGCGTGCGGATTAAAGGCATGTACCACCAAATCTGGCTTAATAGCCAGTGGCTTATCTCAGTGCACAGGAAGGACTTATCTTCACGGAGGTCCAGCCTCTCTCCACTCAGAACCTTATTTTGCACCTGGGTTGCCTTGGGTTTGGAAAGCAAGGATGTTTGCGCACTGGAGAACCCTGTGTTTGGGAGCAGAAAAAATAAGGGCGCAAAATGGAAGCCAGGCAATACATACAGAGAAACGGGGACCCAGAGCAGAATGCTTATGCGACGAGCCAGTGCCCTGATGGCAGACACCAACATCTGCTCAGCGGCTGGCCAGTGCCAGCCTGAGTGTTCCCAGACACAGTTCTTGCTATTTGAGTCCTTTCTGTTCAAGCCCACAGCGCTGAGTTAGGGGATACCCAGCCGCTGTTAAGCAGGTGCAGTTTGCTCTTGAGAACCTCAGCACATCTTTGTCAGCTGTTCTGTAGCCTTGCTTTCTTGGTGTCATGTTGATAAAGTTGGACGCACAGCTTCCCCACTCCTGCCTGAGTGAGGCTTCTCTAACCATCGCCCTAACAAGACACATCACAGCTTGTGCTTAGGGAGCCTAGACAAGACCGATGGTCCTTGTCCATCAAACGGTGACATCACCACCACCGCCAAGCACAACAATGTGAACAGAGGCATTGGATAGGGCCTAGAAGGGAAATCTGTTTATGGTATGAACTGAGTCAGCCTTACCCTGCTGAATCTCAGCTAGGACACTGAGCTTGAGGTGTCCTGAAGTGTTCACCGCTCTGACCCTGTCCCTGAGTGACCTGGAAAGTGCTACGAGGACCGACTGGAGCACTTACAAACCCGGAACCTGTAAGTGGTGAGGATGATCTCGGTTTTCCATTTACTCCCCTAGCAGTCCTGTAAGGTAGCAATGGATGGTATTTCACTTTGTTTGAGATAGGGTCTCACTATGTAGCTCCAGCTGTCCTGGAACTATGTAGACCAGGATGGCCTTGAACTCACAAAGATCTGCCCGCTTTTGCCTCCAAAGTGCTGGGATGAAAGGCACGCACCACTACACCAACTTATTTTCACATTTGAAGCCAGGGTTTATTTAACCCTGTAGCTACAGAAAAGATGGGAGCAAGATTCTAACTCAGCAGCTTTTCTCCAGAGCCTCGGCCTTTCCCCATTTAGTATCCCCTCTGTGGATCTAATACATTTTTTAGGATTGTTCAGAAGATGAGAGGGCAGGGTGATTCCACTGTTGCCCCTGGCTCCATCTGCCCCCTCTTGATGTTCTCAGAGTCCTGAAGCTTGCGGCCAATCAGAACGTTCCGCATGTCTCTCACTCTCCTTGCTTCCCCTCAAAGTCCCCATTTCCCAGGAAGATATAAAGAGCCGATTCAGTAAGGACCTGAGTTCAGGTGCCAACCAATCAGAGATCCCTGAGTGACTGTTCCACTTAAGAACTCTGTGTGCCTGCATTTCAAGGTTGCCATTTTTTTTTAAATGGATAGGCCCCAACATGCTGGTCTGTGTTCCATGTATGGCTATACATATCTCTCAGTGTCTACTTGAGCAACTTCAGACCTTACAAAGACAGGTTTGGCTTCTAGAGTTCAAGAAGCAATAAAGCCTGTACACATCAGTCTTTGTTTTGAATAGTTACGTTTTATTCCATATAGTTAAATTTGCCAGGAAATATACACTTAGATGTGTCTTGTCTGGGGTCTCTATTCTACATGAGATCTCATGCATAAGTGAACTTCTCAGCCTAAGAACCACAGATGGGCTGGAGAGACAGCTCAGCAGTTAAGAGCACTGGGTGCTTTTCCAGAAGATTCCCAGTTTGTTTCCCAGCACCCACCTAGTAGCTCACAACCTTCCCTAACTCCAGTTCCAGGGTACTTGACACCTTCTCCTGGCCTCTAGGCAGCGCACAAATGTGGTGCGCAGTAAAACACCCACATGCACAGAAGTAAAAAGAACGGCGGGAAAGGGGGTAAAAGAACTGTAGTTGACACAAAACACACCCAGACACCAGATTCTTAGCACGAAGGAGATGTATTTGTCCCAGAAGGACAAAGGGTAGGGAAACAAGGGACAAGGGTGTGGGGGCAAGGGAGATTTGCCCCTAAGGGCCAAAAGGACCGCCTCTGGATAGGGTAGAGACAGAGTGGCCCTGAGGCAAATGGCCGATTTTTAAAGGGTTCTAGGCAGGAAGGGCAGAAGGGGCGGTATAGTCTGAGAAGGATTGGGGTGGCCTTCTCTGATTGGCTGGGAGAACAGAGGAAAGGACGTGGACTTTTGGGAGAAAGTGCGGAGAGCACTGTGGAGGGATATCTGGGAGACCGGCCTGTGTGTGTGAGGCTGGACCTTAACTTATGTCTGGCTGTTCTCTCGTGACCTGTGGCCATCTTGGGGTTATGGGGGAGGTTCCTAATGGGGTGAGTGTGGGGGCACATATATATCAAATCAGAACACTGAAGGGTAGATTTTCAGGCAAAATTGGGTTGCTAAGTGGCTTTCTCACCTCTGTAACATATTCTGGGATCCAACTGTTTACTCTTATCATAATTAACATCTATGCTCACAAACTAATGGCTTTCGTCGAGACATTTCCACTTGTGTATACATCACCAGTACCTCCAACAGCCACTGCTATTTCAAGTACACACTGACTCCCTGACACCAGGGTTTCAACCATGTTGTGAGTGCTGGCGATTGTCTGCCACTGGACAGCAGGCTTTCCATTTCCACAGACAGCAGTTTCGCTTTTCAATGCACAAGTTACTGACTACAGGCTGGGCGACGATTCTGTCGTGCACTCGTCAGCATCCTTGCGACCTTTCGAAGGGCAGGAGGGTGGTTTTCGCACTTTAGCTGGTACGGGTTCGAGTCCCCGGAAGTGCCGGGCAGTCCAGCAGCGCGTCCCGCTTTTCACGACTGTTTCTCGATTTCAGGAACAACGAATGGCACCTCGTCACCATCTCTGCGATCCACAGCACCGGGGCAGGGCCACTCGGTGACCGGCGGAGGAGAGGCGTGCTCACGGACGACCGCGAACTCCGGGGAACCCGCGCCCGCGAGCCCGAGCTCGCCCGAGGGCGTCCGTGGACGCGCCGGAAGTGACGCGTCAGCCCCCCCCCGCAGCTCGCGGGCGCGGAGGAAGCGGAAGCTCGGACTTCCGGCAGGCGCGTGAGGGTGCGGGTTCCTGGCTTCCGGGCGGGCGGCCGGCGCGGCGGCCCGAGGACGGGGCCATGGAGAAGCTGCGGCGCGTCCTGAGCGGCCAGGACGACGAGGAGCAGGGGCTGACGGCGCAGGTAGCGCTCGGGCCGGGGGAGGACGGGGCGGGCGGCCGGGAGAGGGAGGGCCGCCGGGGTCCCCGCGCGCCCCGCTTCGCTCCGGCCCGGGACCCGCCCTCCTGCAGCGAGTCGGGCCTCGGCCTCGGCGGACCGCCGCCGTGGCAGCCCCGGGGCTCCGGGTTCGCCCTGCCCCGTCTCTGGAGTGAGTGAGGCCGGCCCGGATCGAGGCCGGGGAGATGGCCGCCCCGGCGAGGCCTGTTCTGACTCGGCGAGGCCTGACGGAGGCTTACTGCCTCCTGCGAGCATTCACAACGGCAGGCGGGAGCCGCTCTGTGCCCGGCGTGCCCGCGACGGCGTGCCCGGCCCAGACGCGGCACGCTTGAGTTGTGTTACACGGAGATCTGTTGTTAGTTCCTTTTTCGTTTCTCACTTCCTTCCTTGTTGGCAGGACTGTGAGCTAGTCTGTCTTGAGACAAGTGGAACCTATCTTGTTTTGTTCTGGTTTTTGAGACAAGGTCTCTCTGTGTAACCCTGGCTAGCCTGCATCTGCAGAGACCACCTGCCTTTGCCTCCTGAGAACTGAGATCTGTCTTGTCATGGCGGAACAAAAACCATACATACGTAGTAACGTCAGAAACGACCATATGTGTGGCTTATCCAAGTTGCTGGATAGCAAGAACTGTTTCATGCTCTACTGTTTGCTCCAGATCTATGTTGTAGCCATAACCACATGTAGCCATTTACATTTAAACATTAACATTTAAAATGTATGTCCACAGTTATATAGCCCATTTTTAAGTGTTCAGTAACGTGGTCAATGTTCAGACATTGCACATAAGGAATGCTTCCACTGCAGGAATGCTGTCAGAAAGTGCCTTTCTAAATCGTGGGGTCAAGGAAGTGATCTTGTTTCTTGAGGCTGTTTCTGGAAGACAAAGTATGTAGAGAAGAAACCGGTCAAAGGTCAAAGGGCCGGGTGGTGGTGGTTGTGGGCTGCAAGTCTGAAGGGGTTATTCACTGTGGATGTGACCAGCAGAGGCCTCCAGTGCACAGAATCTGCATCTGAAACAAGCACTAGTGTTGTGTGATAAGTGCCCTGGCGAAGGTGAAGTGCGTTGAGAAGCTTAGGGTTGCCCTGCTGCAGAGGACGGTCAGCTCCCTGTCAGGGTGGTCTGTCAAGAGCTTCCCGCCAGGAGAGAGTGGCAGGTGCAGAGCCCTAAGGGCAGCGGAGAAGCCACAGTGACTGAAGGAAAGGGGGACAGTGTGGGGGACCAAGGCTGGAGGCGGGGCTCTGGATCCCATTGGGTCACCGAGGCTGTGGAGAGGGCTCCCTCTACTGTGAGTGATGCCTTGTTAGCCACTTTGACATCACTGACCACAGTTCCCGACCGAATCGGCCTAAGATGAGGAGAGACAAGTTCTGGTTAACAGTTTCAGAGGCGGTGGACCATCGTGATGGGGAAGGTGTGGTGGACAGTTCAGTTCTTGGTAGCAGGGATGTGTGGCAGAGGCCATTCACGTCACAGCTCCAGGAAGGAGGGAAGGCAGAAGTCACGGACCAGAGATAACCCTCAGTGTCATCCCCTAAGAGACTGACTTCGGCCATGAAGCCTTACCATCTCAAGTTTCCAGAGCCTCCCACAGTAGGGCCACCACCAGAGAACAGATGAAGCATGTGGAGGCTGGGGGATAGTCTGAAGCACAGGTAAGAGCAGGGTCAGGGTGGAGAGTGTAGCTTGCTAGAGAGGGAGCTCTGCAGTGACAGTTCCTGCAGAGCCTGGGCCCGTCCTCCCTAGGAGCCAGAGCAAGGCAGGAGCAGGCAGGGGCCTGGACGCTCCTGTTCAGTTGCTGTGCTAAGACGTCATGTCCAGGGCAGCTCACAGAAGGACGAGTTTACTTGAGGCTTACAGTTTCCAAGGATGAGTTTATGACCATCATGGTACGAAGCAGGACAGCAGGCAGGTTTGGGGCGTGGCTCTGGAGCAGTAGCTGAGGTCTCACATCTTGAGACACAACCACGAGGCAAAAAGAGCTAACTGCCAATGGCATGGGCTTTTGAAACCCCAACGTCCTCCTCCAGTGACACCCCTCTTCTAGGAAGGCCACACCATCTAATCCTGCCCAAACAGTTTTACCAACTGGAGGCCAAGTATTCAAAGTGTGTGAGCCTCTGGGGCTGTTCTCATTCAATCCAGCATGGTAGTTGTGAGGGCGTTACCACTGCTGCTTTCAGTTCCCTCTTGTCAGAAGGTGGAGTTGTCTGCTCAGAGGGAAGTGTTGATGCAGAGCCAGGAGGCTTGAGGTAGCTGTTGTTACGGTAAAAAGGCACAGGGGTGAGGGAGAAGAGAGGAGAGAGCTGTTAGAGGCCAAGCAGCCTTCTGATGTTCCTAGGAACGTTGGTGACACACTTACATGCCTTTGTCCTCCCCCATGCTCGACCCAGGGAGCTCAGGGAAACAGGCTTGATGCAGAGTCAGAGTCCCAAAGTGGAGGCGGCAGGCAGCAAGCTTTGGATGTGTCTTGAAGCAATAGACAGCGATAATTGCCACTAAAATGAGGGGAAGCTGAGGACCAGAGAAGGGGTCTGTGTGAGGCAGCAAGGTGACAGCTACCAGGAGACTTCTACTTGTTGTTGTTTGCTTTTTAAGGTTGGTTTATTTCTGTGTGTATGAGTGTTTTGCCTACATGCATGTATGTACTCCCATACCTGGTGCCCAAGGCCAGAAAAGGGCATCAGAGACCCTGGAACTTGAGTTAGGAGTGGTTGTGAAGCATCATGTGGCTGCTGGGAGTTGAACCCAGCTGAGAGTGCTGCTAGCTGTTGAGCCTGCTCTCCAGCGCTGAGGTTGGATTTTTGAGCAAGGATTTCAGAGATGGAGTTGATTGCAAGGAGGAAGAGGGCTCTGGTTGTGGATCAGTGGGCGGGACTAAAGAGACAGACCACTGGAGATTGTTGAACAGAAAGGATGGGCTGCCTTTGTTGATCATGCAAGACCCTCCACGTGGGCTGTGGTTGGCCCTGTGGCCGGGAGTTCTAGAGAGAGGTCGAAGAAAGCTGCTCGGGGCGCTTATGCAGCTTCTGCTCAGCTTCTGCTGATGATTGTTTTTTTATATGCCAGTTGTTTGGGGAGAGGAATGGCCAGAATCTAGAAACTACAGCTTTCGCTAATTGAAAGCCACACCACGTGTTCTCCAGAGGGCTGAGCTCTGGGCTTAGTACTCTGCAGCTCCTCCTGGCAGTGCGGGTGGTGTGGCCTTAGCCTGTCCATCAGGCACAAAGCCGGCTTCAGTTGTGTGGTGGATCCATTCGTTCTCAGGCCTGTACAGCTGAAGAGTTAGCATACGGGCTCATCTTACGGGGTTCATCCTGATTCCTTCCCTTCCTGTGTCTTATCAGTGGCCTGCTGGTCACTGTTCTCGTGAAGTGTTCAGAAATCCCGAGAATAGAAGAAGCCCTTGCTTTACAGGAACTTTTTGTTATTGTTTCCTCTGTTGGTGACAAGTAAACAATTGAGAGCAGTTTGCTTGAGGGGAGGAGGTGGCAGTTGTGATGTTGTGTTTTCTGAGACTGAAGAGGTAACACGGTGGGGTCGGTCTTCTTGGCTAGAAAAGAAGCACTTGGACACTGATGCCAGCAGACCTGGGAGGTTCTCACCTGGAAGGTCGGGTTCTCATCTGGAAGGCTGGGGTTCTCATCTGGAAGGCTGGGGTTCTCATCTGGACGGCTGGGTTCTCATCTGGAAGGCTGGGGTTCTCATCTGGAAGGCTGGGGTTCTCATCTGGACGGCTGGGTTCTCATCTGGAAGCCTGGGGTTCTCATCTGGACGGCTGGGGTTCTCATCTGGAAGCCTGGGGTTCTCATCTGGACGGCTGGGGTTCTCATCTGGAAGCCTGGGGTTCTCATCTGGAAGCCTGGGGTTCTCATCTGGAAGGCTGGGGTTCTCATCTGGACGGCTGGGGTTCTCATCTGGAAGCCTGGGGTTCTCATCTGGAAGCCTGGGGTTCTCATCTGGAAGGTTGTGAGTGAGAGTTTCCTGCATCCTGAAGCGTCTGTCCCCACAGCTTTTCTACACAGGAATTGGGGAGCTGTTTCTGTACTGCCACACATTGTTGGCTTGTGGACGCCATGTTTATAATGGGAATAATATGTCATTGCATTACATTTTTAAGTTCATCACATGGAAATGGTTATAAGCGGGGGAACCTGATATTGTACAAACAATTACATGTGCTTGTTGGTGGATAAAAACTAAGTTGGCCCTTGAAAAGGATCTATTATTTGAGTCTAGAAACAGTGCAATGACTTAAGCTTTTAAAGGAAAGTAGAAATGGGCGAATTTTTCTTTTGTCCATAAATCCTAATATTATTGCAGGATCACACCAACCTTTAGAAGTCATGACTAGTGACTGTCACCATGTTAGCTGGTAGTGAAAATCGGATGCATGCATGACAGAGCAAGATACTCTCCGATGTGTGTAATTGGGTCATTTGCTAAGTGATATACACATTTGGGTTTTTTTTTTTTTTCCTTTTATTTCTGTGGTTAAAATATATGTAGTGTGTAAATTTCTGGTAAGAAGGGGCTTTGTGTGTCTGTAGGCTGTCCGTTTCCAACCGCATGTCTAGTTAGGCCGTGAACGGGCTGCAGTGCTGGGAGTCAGTGTCTGAGTTAAAGTGCATTGCAAAGATACTTTATGAGAGTAGGTGCGTGTTGTGCAGGTGCATGTTGCGTAGGTGCGTGTTGTGCGATGGAGGACTTACTGTTTTATCTGCTTTCCATGCTGCATGAGGACCTCAGATGATCTGCCGAGGTAAGGAGTGGTAGCCAAGGGCATAAGCTGGGGTGTGAGCTGCTGGTGTGCGCCGATTCCTGCTGTTGTCTCACCGTTGAGAACATCCTGAGCTGCTTGCTGGTCTTACTTTTTAAAAGCGTATATGGTGGTACCCGTTAGAAATTTACATTTTGGAATAGAAATTCTTACACACTTCTAGTTTCTAGCTCTGGACTTCTATATAGTTGAGGCTGGATTTGAATTCCTGATCCTCCTGCCTTTGCTGCTCAAGTTCTGGGATAATAGACACACGCTACTGTGCCTGGCTAAATTTCTAGTTTCTTCAAACTCCTGTGGACAGATCTTTAGCTCATTGGAAAGGTAAGTTTTAATAATGTGCTGAGCAGAATCGGAGTATTCATTTAATTAGGTTGTGTGCTAGATTGTCATTGTCCAAAGGCTATATAGATTCTCTACTTTCTACAAAATTTGGGTAGAATTTGCATGGTATATAAAAATGTTGGTCTATAATAAAATTTCATTTCATAGCAAGATTCAGGAGCTATGCAGTGTTTTCAGAAGCTGGCTCTAAATGAACTGTTTGTAATGGAGGTTGCCAAGTGTGTGGTGCTGCCTGCCCAGGCTCCCTCCTCAGGCCTCCAGCGTTCCTGTTGCAGTCACCCACTGTACCTGTAGCCTACAGTTGATGCCACCTGAGGCAAGGGCCCCAGAAGTCAGCCCCTCCTCAGGCAGGGCATCCACTGCAGTGGGCTCCCTATGGACCCAGGCTCACCCCTGGGTGAGACACACATTTGCTGGGTGCCTTCCATTTCCCTCCCCAGCTTCCCCCACTCTCTAAGGGTCCCTACTGAGACCCCTGTCTCACACCCCAGGACTGGTTGGTGAGAGTGGAGAGGTCTATGTGCCCGCCTGGCTTTATCCCAGTTTAAAGATGCATCTCATGCATCGTGTTGCTCTGCCTCGATGAGCATGCATGTGCTGCACACAACAGGGAAGGACGTCATGAGACATAAACAATACTGTGGTTACATCTGACAGGCTATTTCCAGCATCATCTGATGTTCGTGGTCCCTTAGAACCACAGGAGTGACTGCATTACTAAGAGTAAAGCAGGGAGTCAGGTCCGTGTTAAAAATTAATTTGCAGAGCAGGTGGATCTCTGTTGAGTTCAAGGCCAGCCTGGTCTACTTAGTTCAGAACAGCCAGAGCTACATGAAAGCCCTGTCTATAATTAATTAGTTAATTAATTAACTAATAAAGTAAAGGACAAAGACATTTGTTCGGTGTGGTATGGAGTCGGATTCGCACATGCGGACCTAACATTCTCAATTGTCCCCCTGCTAAGGTCCTGGACGCCTCCTCCCTTAGCTTCAACACCAGATTGAAGTGGTTCGTCATATGCTTTGTGGCTGGCGTTTTCTTCTCAATCCTTGTGAGTTGTGCTTTTATATCATTTAATAGTCTGATATTGTGATAAACGAGTCATTCCGTTTGGAACCAACAGGAATAGCCTGCTTTGCCTACATGTCTGTCAGATTTTTCTGATGGAACACAGTGACCTTAAATAAAAATGCAGGGATTGATTAAAAACATGCAGAAGTTAATGTTATGATGGAAGAAATGTTAAAATTATATTTAAAACACCAGTTTGTGTTGAAAACTGGACAATTGATAATTTAGATGTGTTTTATTAAGCCTGTTTCAATTGGCGTTCAAATGGATATTTAGTTTCAGAACATTTACCGAGTGTGGGAAGCACATGGGTGTAACTGATGCGAGAGGCTGTTGCCATGGCTGTTTAAGCGTGTATTGGAACCCTCAGTATCAGCTGCTGTGGTAGCACTTTAAAGTTTAGACTGCTGAGATCACGTTGTTGTTTAACTAACTATGATTTCTACTTTAGGGAACTGGGTTGCTGTGGCTGCCTAACGGCATAAAACTCTTTGCAGTATTTTACACCCTTGGGAACCTTGCGGCGCTGGCCAGGTGCGTGTGTGCTTGGGCGTCTCTGAGTGCCTTGTTTGCCGTTGGTACCAGATTTCTTTTCCAATAAGTCTTTGTAAGTAGCATGCTTCTGCTGGTTGCCTATGTGGTCAGTTGGGCAGCAACGTTTATGTTCCTCCTGTAATACTGCTGCCGTATAACTGAGCACCAGGGATGCCCAGTGGCCTGCATTGCGTTTGGGGAGCACAGAGGCGACCCTCAGACATTGAGGCTGGACCCCAGCCTGGGGTGTGCTCCAGCTGTATAGCTGCTCCCCTCCGGTCCCGGTCTCGCACAGTGAAGGTTTGTGAGCAGGAGGTAGAAATGGAGTGCACAGCACTGGGCAGTGCAGAGAACGGACAGCAGGGGCAGCGGGGACTGAGACCGTTGCCGTGGGGATGAGACGAGGCTGTGGCCCAGGCCGTTAGTGCTGCTTTAGCACCGCCACAGCTGTAGGAACATGCATGCTTCTCACATTTCTGCGTCTGGGAGGTCCACGGTCAGGCCTCATGTCTGCCGAGGGTCTCACCTGAGCCCTGAGAGGTGCACTGCTCCCGTGTTTGGAGGGTCACCTCAGGGCTTGCTTCCACCATGTCTGGGTGGGAGGCAGTCTGCGGCCTCCTCACCCCTTCACACTGTCAGACGATATCTTGTTAAGGCCACTTGTTCTGAAGTGTCCTTTCAGAGTTAAGGATTAAAAACCAAGCAAGGTGGATGTGCTTGAACACCCATATTCTGGAGGAGAAAGCAGAACAGTTACAAATCTAGGCTAGCCTGGTCTTACATAGCAAGACCTTGTCTCAAAGTAACAGCAAAAACGAAAATAAATACCCAGGACTCAGGAGGCTGAGGCAGAATTGTGAGTTTATGGCCAGCCTGGGCTACATAGAAAGACACTGTCTCAAAGTGACAGCAACAAACTAAGGGACAGGAGTGTGAGGTGTTTGAGGCCAGGCTAGACCTTGTCCCAAAAAGCAACAAGGATGACAGACCCACAGAAAAGTAAAGAAAAATAAAGCAACTCCACACGATTTGTTTTATAGCAGTTTTATTTTTGTATAGCCAGACAAGTTACTAGAGCCGGCTCTTATTTTGTTTCAAATAGTACGTGCTTTTTAATGGGACCTGTGAAACAACTCAAGAAAATGTTTGAAACAACAAGATTACTTGCAACAGTCATTATGCTTGTAAGTAAATAATGTTGATTTTATAATCTTACTGAATTATTTTCTGCATTGTTGTGAGTACCTGTTCATTCATTCGTGGGGGGTGCACACGTACATGTTTCTCTTGTTGAATAATGTTCTCAATGCGAGAACATGGGCTCATATGTACTATGTAATAACTGACTGTGTGGAGCCTGCTTCCGGCTGCGTGCGTGTTGACAGTCAGAGCTGGTTGTGTTTTAATTTTTAAGCCCTACACCTGTTGGGATGTCTGATCTTCAGGGTGTCGGAAGAGAAGGTGGAATCCCTCAGGATAGTTGGGATTAGAATTTGATGGGTCTGTCCTTCCTGTTCTCTGATTGATAGTTGTGATGGTGTGGCTTCTCAGCAGTGCCTTCAGGCCCTTCATGCAGTGGTCCTTACCATGCGGTCCCTCGGCACTCCTGTTCACTTTAGTTTGGGTCGAGGGAGAATGTGTAGAATGGTGGAGGGGCCCAGGCTCACATCCCTCTCCCGTCTCTCCTCTCCCTGTCCACTTGTTGCTGGACATCCAGTTCTTAGAACATTGTGATGTTTAAAGAACTTAAATACCGGCATTAGCTGCTTCTCTCCTCTTTCTCCTCCTCTTCCTCCTCCTCTTCCTCCTCCTCCTCCTCCTCCTCCTCTTCCTCCTCTTCCTCCTCCCCTCCTCCTCCTCTTCCTCCTCCTCTTCCTCCTCCCCTCCTCCTCCTCTTCCTCCTCCTCTTCCTCCTCTTCCTCCTCCCCTCCTCCTCCTCTTCTTCCTCTTCCCCTCCTCCTCCCTCCCTCCCTCCCTCCTTAACTGTAGTTTGCCATTTTGGTAACTCAAACTCAGTTTGGCTTAATTTTATTTTTTATGTCTTTATTCAACTTCAGTTTCCTTACCATTTTTACAGCTTTGGTGGTTGAATTTCCTAGATTCATCTATATCAGCACATTATTTCTGTGTAACTTTACCTGCTTTACTAGGAATTGCTTTACACTCTTACTAAACTACAAGAAGCTTGCAATTCTCCCTTACTATACTTAGGGTTGTTTTGCTGATGATATTTATTGACATGATGGCACTTGCAATGAACTGTTTTAGTATTGTACACAGATCCTGCCCCTGAGCTGACTAGAGCCAGGCTGGGATTGCATCCGGCTTCCTGACTCTTACTCCCACTTCTGTTCTCCCGGGCCTGCCCAATGGCGTGGGTGTGCAGGGTGCTGTGCAGTCTCCTGTGCGAGGCATTGTCCATCACTGTGAGGTGGGCATGGTGCACTTGCTGAAGCTGTTGGAGCTGTCCTAGGCATCAACAGAGGTGCCATGGGAGTGGCTGCTCTAAACTTCACTCTTAAGAGCTTGCTGGGAGGGATTTGCTGTAACCGGCTTCAAGGTGACAGTGCAGTCCACTACCCTTTCATTTTTCCCTTGATATGTTATCCAGGCAGAGTAATGCAGGGGAGTTTTGTTGGGCCTTGAAGAACCTCAGTTTCTTATTGACTCTTTCCTTCCCTATAGTTGTGCCTCGTATTTACGCTGTGTGCTGCTCTGTGGGTAAGTCACGTCAGTGGTGCTGACTCTTTGCTAGCATCCCCACCCCACCACCATCTTAGAATAGCTCAGAGGCCAGTTTTATAACACCTTCCAGAGGGTCGGTGTCCCTGAAACAAGCTAGCGACATGCAGCTGGCCAAGTGTGAGCGCTCCGCTGGAGGCAGCTCCTGGATTGATCTTGAGCACTGCCTACCCTGTTCCCCAAAAGACTAGGAATTCTCAAGCAGTTACCTTAGAACGTTGTAGGAACTTTTATCATCAGAAAACTATGGTAGTACAATTGTCCTTTAAAAATGTACCTCAAGAAGCCAGGCAGGGTAGTGCATGCCTGTAATCCCAGTACTTGGGGTGGTTGAGGCAGGAGGAGTACCAAAGGTTCAAGGCCAGCCTGGGCTACATAGCAAAACATTTCCAAAAACAAAATCTTGAGAAGGAGGGGGGAGGCATAAGCTAATTCTTTGTGCGGTTTTATGTGGTTTAAGTGTTGATTCTAGCAAGGGTGCCATCACTTTAAAGTCCTTACCTTGAGTTCCTATCTTCAGCTTGTGCATAACTGTACAGTCACTTACTGCTGTGCATTTCACAGCATTTAGATAAGAGAGACAGCACTGGAAAGGAAGCGTGCTTTCATGGGTGATGGTTAAGGATCTTAAATATGTAGGAATGAAATTGCATAAACGGCTATCCATTTTAAAGGGAAGAATTGAACCCGATTATAATGATACTTTTTAAAATCCTAACGTGTCGTTTGTTGCTAGTGGCGGAAGAAGGGGCTGGCCTTACTCTTCTGCATACTGCAGTTCTTGTCGATGACCTGGTAAGTCTCTTACACCTCTTGTAGAGAAAACATGGTCTAGGATGGTAAAAGTATCGTTTGGGTCCTGAGAAGCCCTAGGGGAGCCAGAGGCCAGTGCTGAGAGCCAGACTCGGCAAAGTCAGATTGGGTGAGGCCCAGTGGACAGTATGCCTCACGGGTTCTTCTAGAGAGAGCCATGGTGGCAAGGTGCGGCAGCTACGGGGGTGGGCTGCCATGGAAAGTCACAGGGCGAGCCCAAGCCCTTCTGCTCTCTGTTGCTGGGTGATGGCAGTCAGGCATTTGTTCCAGCCTTGGCTTCTGACATCTGGACTGCCCTGAGGGCAGCGACCAGGTGTTTGTCCAGTGCTATTCCTGGACGATCTTCTCCCCAGAGCTGTGTGCCTTCTTTCCAGTCCGACACCCCCTTACAGCCTGTCTCACTCTGCCTCTGCTCACCTGCCTGCAAAGCCACGAACTTGTCTGGTGTCCAGCCACTCCTCGCCCCACCCAGTCAGACTGCTTGCCTCCTAGTGATTACACCCCTTCTCCATTTCCTTGTTTGGAGTCTTTCCTGTTGCCTGCCACACAGCTGGGCAGCTCTTCTTTTGGCCCTGTTCTACCTTTGCACTGGCATACCACATCAACGTATTTCAGACTCACCATGTACTGCTTCTTGGCTCTTTCATTGAAATGTGAAGAATTTAAGCTGAGTCACCGGCTACTCTATATCTTGCCTTTTGTTTAACATGTACCTCTGGGAGGTTGTCACCAGTTCTTCATGATGTTAGTTTCTGCTGGAAGGCTGAGGAGGGTACCTTCTGCAGATGCTTCAGATTTATTAAAACAGATTATCAGCTGGGGGTGGAGCTCAGTGGAAAAGGACCCGGGTTCCATCCCAGCACAGCAGAGCAGCAACACAGAACACACCACCGGCTGCTTGGTGGGACAGTCTTGTGACTCGGAGTGGTGGGTCCCGGAAAGCAGGCACAAGCTCCTGGTCGATGCTGTTGCCTGAGTCCGGAGTCACAGTTTGAGAGCCACTGTCTTGTACTCCGATGCTGAGGTGGCTGCAGTGGCAGATGTGGCGGTGGGAACAAGGTGGCTGTGGTGTGAAGTGTCAACATCCTTGACTCTCTCTTGCAGGTACAGCCTGTCGTATATCCCATATGCAAGGTGAGCTCCTGAATTCCATCTTATTCCTTCTTGACATGAGTTTAAATAAGTTTTACATTAAGATATTTGTGGCTGGGCATGGTGACACACACCTTTAATTCAGAACTTTGGAGTTCAAGGCCCACCTGGTCTACAGAGTAAGCCCCAGGCCAGTCAGGGCTACATAGTGAGACCCTGGCACAACAGCAGAATTTATAGGAGGTTTTAAAGTTGACTTTGTTGCTTTAAGAAAGTTCTTTTTAAGTATGACTTGAAGACTCTGGGCATATAAACTACTTTGAGTGAGCATCCTGATACAGGAGCAGTGTGAAGGTGCTCACTCCTGCTGCTGTGTGAAGAGAATCTGGATCTTTCTGTTTCGTAAATAGGAGGCAGAGACTCCAGCAAGACAGATTCTATTTTGGAAAACAATAGGATAAATTATGGGGAATCAAGGCATAGACATTAATATTTTCAGCTAGCGGAAAGCTCATTCCTCTGTAGGCTGGGGACACGGTGTGGTACAGAAATGCTCCAACCCGCAGAAGCCTGTATTCCACCTTGCCGCTCCCTTACGCTGTCCTAGAAGAATGTATTCATGTAGCTGTAGAAGAAAAACATGACTTAATTCTAACCTTAAACCTGATAGATTTGGAGACAAAGATTCTGGTGAGGTTGGGCTTTGTGTGTGTGGAATTATGAACAATGAGAGAAATTTTGTTTATATTCCATTTCTCATTATGAATGATTATTTTTGACATTATTTTTAAAAAAGAAGGCAGTGTGGACTGCAGGCAAGGAGACTTTGGAACAAGAGTATGCAAGATGATTCACTGCGCTGAGTAGCCAGGCTGGGAAGAATTCCAGTGTGTCAGTGCGGAGGGAGGGTCAGCCAGACACACTGTCCTTCCACATCCAAGCCAAGGCTCTCCAGGTGGCGCAGCTGCCAGAAGAGAGCGAGAGAGAGCAGCAGGCAACATCCAGGATACAGTTCAAATTTTATTAATGGGTATTTGGAACAGGCTAAGTTAAAAAAAATTAAGCATATTATATCATAGGTTAGGCACTTAGAGAAGAAAATTTGAAAGGTGGATGAAGTTTATCACACTGCTTTGGGAATCCTTTGGATGTGATGATAACCATGTTCCTTTAAAGTCAAATTCACTGTCCTTCCTGAACTCTGGGGTGAGCAGCCGTGCTCAGTGTACTTCCCCTCTTGATACCCCTCCTCTGGCCAAATGCAAGCCTGGATGGTCCAGAGGCAGAGTCTGTGTAAGCTGGAAGACAACCAGAATCAAGATGAAGACCGTTTCCACATAGAGCACAACTTAACACTGCCATTCTTAACACTGTAAAAACCTGGCCAGAGCAACTTAGTTGTTACATTTGTTACAGGCTTACATTTCCAGGTCGTAGTCCATCACTGAGGGAGGTCAGGACAGGGACTCAAACAGGAGCTTGAAGCAGAAACCATGGTGGAGGATTGTTTGTGGCTTACTCGGGGACTTGGGCTTAGCCAGCATTCTTGTAAGGCTCAGGACCACTTCCCAGGGACTGGCACCGTCCACAGTGGGCTGTACCAAATTATCAAAACAGTGCTCCATAGACATGCCCACAGGCCGGTCCGATCTGAGCAACCCCTCAGTTAGACTCCCTTCTCAGGTGATTCTGGAATGTGTTAGGGTGACAGTTAAGCTGAACAGGACCATGGTCATCTCCAGTTCGGCCCATTTTCCTGCAAGTGGCAGGATTCTGTTGGACATTGTGGGGGCTGGAGAGATGGCAGGAGCGCCTGCTGCTCTTCTGCAGGCCAACCATCCTGCAACCATCAGTGGCCTGCAACTGCCCGGAGCTCCAGCTCCAGGGGATGCTTGCGTGTTCTGGACTCCACAAGCACCCACTCATGGCAGACACTCACACAGACACATACAACATACACAGTAATAAAATACGGAAATAGAGCACCCCCCCCCCATTGTGTATGTGCGCCTCGTTTTCTTCATCAACACCCACCGTGGATGTCGAGGCTGATTCATAGCTTGGCTGTTGTGACCTTTAGACATGGTTATGCAAGTTTTTGTTTTTTTAATCTAATAATTCTTTTAAAAACTTAATTCCAAAATTAGTTTGTTATTGTTATTCATTTCTTTATTAAAATCAGGGTTACACCCTAGTAAAATTCCTGGGATAAGCTCCATTTCAGTACTCAGCAAGAATACTTTGAAAGCACTTGCAAGTATTGTAAGTGATTCCCAGCAAAGCGCTGGTTCCTTGGGAACCATGCTGGAGAGGCCCGTCCTTTGGACCGGCACTGTGTGTGCAGGGACGCTGCTGAGGCTCTTGGGGGCAAGCATATTCAGTGTGCTCTCTCTCCTCAGGGACGCGGTGCTCAAGTGCTGCTCCTCGCTGGTCAGTTGAAAGCTGTGTCTGCTCAGAGGCGCTTGGACACGGTGCTGGGGCTGCGCCTGTCACCGAGATCACTCCAGAGGCAACGGCCTGCCAAGTCTGGTGAGCCACACGCTCACCAGTAACCCCTGCGTTTCCTGGTCATTAACCTCTTCTTCCAAAGACAAGGAGATCATAATCATTGGCACTTGTAAATAATTTTACTCCGTTTTTAATCTTTACAAACAGCTTTTGAAATGTGAATATTTAAGGTGTAAACCTGTGTTGTAAGATATATCCAGCTTATTTGGCTTTTTAAATGGTCTATAATTTTGAAAGATTTTTTTTAACTTTTAAAAAATGTGAAACTTTATATACTTTAAGTTTAAAATGACTTATTCCATGTAATAAAAAGTAATATATGTATCTTTACAGTTTTGAAATAAACCCACTCTTGGAAATGGAACATTTTCTGGATCAACTTTACAATACTTGTAGCTCAGCTCAGTGAAATTCTGCTCAGGCTCTGTGTAAGGTGTAGCCTCTGCTCAGGGTCTGTGTAAGGTGCAGCCTCTGCTCAGGTTCTGTGTAAGGTGCAGCCTCTGCTCAGGTTCTGTAAGATGCAGCCTCTGCTCGGGTTCTCTAAGATTCAGCCTCTGCTCCATGAAGAGACTGGATGGGGTGTGAGAAGTGTGGGGACTGGAAGCCAGCTGGGCAGAAGTCCAAGGGCTAGACATGCACACTTTTATAATTTCAGGCGGATCTGAGTTCAAGACCAGCCAAAGCTACATAATGAGACTCAGTTTCAAAACAAAACAGAGAAAAAGAACACCTTTCTCTCAAAAAATGGTCGTGGAAGGCACTGGTCAGAGGTGGAAGGACAGGAACTGCTTCCATCCCAGGGTAGAAATGGAGGGGGAGAGGTCTTAGCCACCACAGAGACCCAGGGTGGGGGTGGGGGTGGCTTTGGAGGGCAGCAGGATATGGGGAGGCTGTGACTTGGGCTGTCTCCTCCCAGTCCCCATGGGACAGGAGAGTAGGCACACAGCAGACTGCAGCTCAGGCAGGTGCAGATCAAGAGGGGAGTCCTCAGGTGTGGAAGACTCACGCCTGTGTCCTTGGCCTGGGACAGCGGCCCCTCGTGGAGATGAGTCCGCAGAACAGGATGGAAAAGGCTGGGGCGTTGTGGGCAGTCAACGCTGCTCAGTGCTTCAGAGTATAGAAATTGCGGGCGGGGCCAGGCAACCAGGGCACACTCTGGAGCTGTGGACTTGGTGCGGGGAGAAAGGACTGGCTGGGAGAACCTGAGTAAATCCTAAACATCTTTAACTCCAGTTCCCCTGGGATCTGAGCCCCCTACTGGCCTCCAGAGGCACTGCGTGCGTGTGGTACACATACACGTGGGCAAACGTTCCTGTACGTAAGAATAAATCTTTAAACAACCTGCAGGCTGAGGGTCCTGCTGCCTCCCCTGGAGCCTCTGGGGTATGCTCTGCCTTGGTGCCAGGTAAAGCAGACACCCCTGCCCTGTAGAGGCCCTGGGTCACGGTGTGGGGTTCAGAGGTTCTTCCCCTGGCAGGGGTGCTGCGCTGCTCAGCTCCTGCTGGGCACTGGCTGAAGGAGCAGCGTGGAGATGGACGCCCCTGCCGCCAAGCCTCATCCCGGACAGTTCACGTGTGACAGTGCTGAAGAAATGAGCTTGGGTTTCAGGCTCAGGGAAGAGCAGTCATGTGCCATGCTCCCGTTCTAAAGTGCCCGTCCCGTCCGGTTGGCCAGACTCTAGGAGCAGCGGGCCAAGGCCTGCTGCGCTCTTCACTCCGCTGTTCCCGTGAGTCGCCTGGTCCGGGTTCCCTGGGTGTCAGCTTGCTGCAGGAGTCGTACCTCCTGAAGAACGCAGAACCGGGGTCCCCCTTGAGAAATATCTCCAAATAGACTTTAAATCGTGGGTGCTGTCTACTCACCGTGCCGGTCCCAAGGAATCTGGGGAGAAGCAGGAGCCATTTGGAAAAGCTGAGTCCAGGGAAACCAGCCAGGGGACCCTGGAGTGCTTCCTGTGCGAGACTCGGGTGGCTCACAGAAAGCAGCACACGGGATCGGTGCAGACATAGGTCCCAGGACAATCAAGGGCACCGTGGGCTGCAGAGTGGCCTTAGGATGAAGAAGGGGGTTGCTGTCCACTGGCGCGGAGAGATGCAGGGACTACAGGGCATCGCCTCTGCTGGAAGCTCGGCTTCCCAGATGTCCTGGACCAGGTGGCAGTGGTGGCAGCCTGCACAGGTGTCTCCAGATGTGGGGATGGTGTTGGAGAGGATCAAGGGTTGGTGAGCACAGGCCCACACCCGTGTGGGGTGAGGGGGAACCTGGCACACGTACCCTGCTGTGCCATGCCACATGTGGGGCCAGGCAGTCACAGATGAGGCACCGGGACACTGAGATCCAAAGAGATCCAGTCTAGCCTTCCATTTTCAGCCCTGGACCTGATGGAGAGTTTGGAGGAGTGCTAATAGGAGGAACAGAAGCCAGTCATCCTGGAGGGGGGTGCGACGGGGAGGGGGGGGCTGGAGGGGTGCTATGCCAGAGGGCGCAGCATTGCGGCATGAATGTCACAAGTGAGGCTGTTGAGTAATCCAGTCGGGGCTTTGGAAGCTGGACCCCGGCTTCAGGAGGGTCAGTCTGTAATGTGTTCACCGGTGATCTGGTCATCTGCAGGGCCCTGGAGACTTGACTCGGCTTCACACCAGGATCAGTCATAGTGTGGGCACTGATGGTCTGTCTCGTCATCTGCTTTTCTCACTCAACATCATGCAGCCCTCCTCCCATGTTGCTAGTTCCTCCGCATAAGCCAGGGTCACACCTACAGTGCACACGATAGCATATCCCAGCTCCCTTGTCTGCTGGCCAGCATCAGTTTACGCAAGAGAGGAGTCTCCCCAGAAAACCCACAGCAGCGCCACAGAACCGGTGCTGCAACGGGCCTTGAGGGATTTCATGGCCTGCTTGCATCTATACTGCAGAATTTAGTGCTCTCTCTGGTGTCCCATTGCCTTTCCAGATCCTCAGAGGGTTCCAGGGTGTGGAATCTGTGCATAGCACCTGGGTGTGGATGTCATAGGTGATCGGGAGCAAAGGCAAATGGCCCTCAGTAGGACTGACTGCACTGCACCACCATGTGGAGGTCTGAGCATTGTAAAGGTGAAGGGTAGCTTCACAGCTTAGGCAAGAGCTTTACTCTGTCTCAGGTTCCTCAATGCAGTGAGAGTAGGTTAGGCCAGCATTGACTCTAGAATGTCAGGCAGGAAATGAGAGATCATGCTTGCTAGGTGACACTACATAGTGTCAGTACATGGTCAGTACACAGACCATTCAAAAAGGGTCCTGGCATTTGTGGGAGGAGCCTGCAGTAAAAGGCAGAGAAAGCTCTTTCCTTACCACTGAGCCTGGAATGTAATGACCAGATGTCTAAGTGCTCCCAGGATGAACCAACCAGGTGGACTCCAGGACCCAAGTCAAATTATCAGTCCAAGCTTTGTCAGCATGAGACAATGGAGTGTTCGTGGTATCACACTGGTGGCAGGTGACTGTCAGGGCAGCTTTTCATCCCAGGGCACCAAGGGTGCTGTCTGTGTCAGGAGCTGGATGTATGCAACAGTGACCTGGGGACCTGTGCTGTGGCAGCTTCGGTTTTCAAAGGTGGAGGAGTGACCAGCCTCAGGGTGGGGCAGAGGCAAGCTTTTGATGCCGTTTGCCAGCTGTTTTGTCTTCGCCCACACTGGTGTGGCCTGAGCAAACACAGACTTTGCTCTCCTCTTCCCTTTAAACACTACCTAAACCAGCTCTTGAAGTATAAAACTATCAGGAGAAAAGTCTGTGAAGTCATTTGAAATACTAGCGCCTGTATAAAGCATGTAAGGCTGGTGCTGAATTTTCCTGGCTCCTCTGAGGATGGCCGGATGGCTGATGATGTTAACCGCCCTACCCCTGGCTCCTCTGAGGATGGTCGGATGGCTGATGATTTAACCACCCTACCGAGACCTGCTTCCTGCAGTGCCACTGCCCCTTGCCCACAGGGAAAGCAAGGGGCAGGTTAAACCCCCAACCTGTGGGAGAATATTAGTGTTGAGTTTCATACATAACAGAAGGGATGGAAATAGCCAGACAGTATGCAATTTAATTAACTTTTCCTTAAAATTCAGGTCTAGTTTAGGTTAGATTTTTGATTGCTTATTACTATATTGAGTTAAACTAAATTAAAATACAGAAATGGGGCTGGAGAGATAGCTCAGTGGGTAGAGCTCCCCAGCACCCACACAGCCAGTGCTCCCAGACTAGCCAAGTAAGCAAACTGGAGGTTCAGGGATAGAACCTGCCTCAGTAAATAAAGTGGAGAGCGACGCCAACCTCTGGCGTCCACCCGCACACAGATGTGTGCCCACAGGCATGCTAGCACATATACACACATACATGAAAAAATGTGACATCGAAAAAAACCAAACAATTGAGATGTGGTGTATGGGACAGCTAGGAGAACAGTGTATTGGGTGTTTTGAAGTTTTTCTAGATGGACATTTAAGTATCCAATGCCTTGGCAAAGCCAAGAAATTGTGAGAATAATGAATGCTTCTTAGGATGGAGGTCTTGTTTCCTGGTGCTGTCACCGGGTTGCTGCCTGACTTTCCCCCTGGTGACTCCTTGTGGAGTTGGGAGCCAGTGGCCGGGAGGGCGTGTGCATGCCTGGGGCTCTTTGGGGCTAGACTACCACTGCAGCTGGGGTGACTTTCTTCAGACAGTTCACACCTTTGAGAGCCACCTGCCATGACTGTGGGAGCTGGATGTGACCACTTTACACATTCTGAAATACCTGTAAGGCTATAGAAGTTACTATGTCATATATATTTGAAATCTGGAAATCAAGTTGATTTAACTTTTATGTATCATATGTATTTATTAATTTAATTTTAAGATTAAATGCCAAAAAACCTGAACAGAGCCAGATACGAATATTTATGCTTGCTGATTTGAGCTTCTTAGCAACTGGCTTATTCAGGATGGTAAGTTCAGCGAGTACATGGCTTACTGCTCTGTTGCTGTGGTAAAACACCATGACCCAGGCAACTAATAAATGAAAGCTAATGGTTTCAGAACCTTCCAGAAAGTTGGGAGTTTATGATGGCAGAACCAAAGCACGGCAGCCTGAACAGCTGAGCGCTCACGTCTCAAATCACATCGTGGGGCAGAGAGCACTGACTCCGAGATGATGTCTTTTGAAACCTCGAAGTTCCCACCCGGTGACATGCTCCAAGACCACGCCTCCACAACAGCCACCAGCTAGGGGCCAAGTCCTCAAATGTACGAGCCTGCGAGGACACATTCATCCAGAACACCACACTCGGGGCAGTGTACGTGTGTGCGTGTGCGTATGCGTGTGTGTGCACACGTGCACACGTGTGGGGGCGTTTGCACACATGCACCACGTGTGCCAAGGCTGGGTGTCTCCGTCTGTCACTCAACACATTATATGAAATTCCAGGTAAACTATGAATGTTTATAAAATTGTGTAAAAAGCGTACTCATCGACTAATCACTTCAATGCATCTTTTTAAACTACTTTAAATTGTTTTTGCGTTTATTTACTTTCCTGGATGTTTGCCTCTGCCCTGCCACATGTACAGAGCATGTGTGGAGCTCAGAGAACAACTTACAGGAGTCAGCTTTTCTCTTCCATCGTGTGGGTCCCAGGGATTGAACGCGGGTCATCAAGCTTGGCAGCAAGTAACTTCACCAGCAAGTCAAGTTTGATCACCTTGTCCTGGGTGACCTCCCTTGCTCCAACTGTCACCTGCCATGCACTCCCACCAATGGAATGCGTAACGGATTCCATAACAGTCATCGTGGTGATGAGTCAGTAGTAGATGCTCCCGCGCCTCCTCCCTGGTGCTCCTCTTCCTCCCAGCTCACAGGAGGCAGAGGGAGGCAGAGGGAGGCCCAGTGCTGCTGATGTGTAGGTGCTGTTCTCCTAGTCAGAAGACCTGGAAGAGTCCTGTAGAGGGCAGCAGGCACCCTGTATGAGGTACGGGGAGTACAGTCCCTTCCCTGAGGTCACGCCTGCCCTGGGGCTTCTGGGACACCTGGAATTTTCCTGCTTGCACTCCTGGGCTCTCAGGGGACAGGGATGCTTGCAGCCTCCCAGGTTGCAGGCTACTGGGCAGGCTTCAGAGACGACATGGGACACCCCAGTTCCTAGTCTGGGCCGCCTTAGCCGACTGTCGGCCTGGTGACCGCTCACCTGCCTCTCTGAGCTTTTATACCCAATCTCTACTAGCTGGAGGAAGCAGTGGACTCCAGACTTTGACTGACACACAGGACATCTGGGCACCCGGCTATTTCTTGGTTTTCCTCCAGAGTTGACTGCCCCAGCTCTACCCACAGAAATGGCTCCCAATCCCTTCCCCCTGACTTGTGACCTCTGGCCACCTCTTACACGATTCCCCACGACTACCAAGAAACTAGAACCTGGAATGGAACAACACAAGCTTTAAGTGTCTTGGGGAGCTATGCAGCCCGGTGTTACAGTGGCCTGAACTCACAGGCAGGAGCCGCTGCTCCTGGTGCCCTGGCAGGGGCAGAAGGCTCGTGTGTGTGTGTGTGTGTGTGTGTGTGTGTGTGTGTGTGTGTGTATGTGTGTGTGTGTGTGTTGGGGGGGTGCTGTAGGTAGCACTCTGGAAGCTGGCAGCTTTTGCACAGAGGGACTGCAATGCAATGGGGATGCCTGTGGTGGTTTCGGGGCTTGTGCCAACTTGCCCGCCGCTCTGATGAGGAATGCTTCCGCCGCCCAAGTTTCCTTGGCTACTCAAGGCTCTGGGTGTCCAGTTGCTGCTGCACAGAACAAACAAGAGGAGGAGGTGGGGAGACTGTTGGCATGGGGCACACCCGCTTACCCACTTCCCCGTGTGCTCCCGACTCACCTGGGCCAGAGCTGTCCAATGTGATGCAGAGTCGGTTTTTAGTTCTAGGTGTTTGATGCTCACCTTTAAGAGAACAGGTCCCGGGGCTGCCCGGTGAAACCCTTGACTTTTGGGTACATGGCTTTATAGCTGTTGAATTGACGACTTACTGGACCTTTCAGTGTTGTGGGTATGTTTCCATGTATTTACAACCAGAAAAGGAGTTGAGGTAAAAGATTAGCTTCCCTCATTTTGAATCTGCTATGATTATAATACATTGCCTTGCCTATGGTCAGTCGTTAAAACAGAGCCATGTCTAATATTGCCTATGTTGCTATTATGTAACAAGCTGTCTTGTCTATTCATAGATACCAAATGGTTTTAATGTGCAAACAACCCTGCATCACATTGGATAGCTCTGGCCCAGGGTGAGTCGGGAGCACACGGGGAAGTGGGTAAGCGGGTGTGCCCCATGCCAACAGTCTCCCCACCTCCTCCTCTTGTTTGTTCTGTGCAGCAGCATCTGGACACCCAGAGCCTTGGGTAGCCAAGGAAACTTGGGTGGCGGAAGCATTCCTCATCAAAAAGAGTGCCATCAACAATGTCAGTGAAACCGAGGTAACCTGAACCCCGCCCGCTTCCAGATTGGCCCGCAATTTCTCTCCAGTGTCATCTGAAAGGATTTTCTGTCTAACGTGCAGGGCTCCGCCAGAGACTTAGTGCCACCGGCTCCGTAGAGACCTAGCTCTCGGCTTCTGATGGACTAAGTCTTTACTTCGCCGGCCATGGAAGAACGGGAGAGGGGAGCCTCGGGGCACCGGGTGGCAGCTCCCGCCCCTGAGGCTGTCGGGCACTTTGTCTCCAGCATTCAGCAGTCGGCGACAGCGGCCCCGCGCAGCCCGGGACTTGGCAAGCCCTTGCGAGCGCGCGCTCCTCCTCCCGCCGCCCGGCCCAGCGCCGCGCGTCTCGGAGGTGCGAACCGGGCGGCATCCAGATCCGCCCGCAGCCGGGCGGCGGGTGGCTGTGCACCCAGTTAGGGGGAGCTCCCGGGGCTGCCGGAGCGAGGAAGGGGCGGCGGCTGGCAGGTGGGTGTGCGGGGAGCAACAGATGGGGAGGCGCAGGGGGTTGCCGGGCCCGGGGGACGGCTCCGCGCGCGCCACTGAGACCCGCCCTCTCCTTCCAGGACACCGATGATCCGCCTGCTCGGCGGCGTCATGTCGTCCCCGCCGGTGCCGCCGCCCGCCCGATCCCCGGGGGGCCCCGCCGCGCGCCTGCTGTCCCGGAGGCCCTGCGCGCTGCCCGCGCCCTCGCCGCCCGCCGCCGCCGGGGAGAAGAAGAGGAGGCCGCCCGAGATGCTGCTCTCCAGCTCCTGGCCCTCCGCCACCCTGAAGAGGCCGCCGGCCCGGCGCGGCCCCGGCCTGGGTCTCGGCACCCCGCAGCCACCGGCCCCCGCGCGCGCCACGCCCCAGCCCTCTCCGGGCCGTGGGGGGACCGCGGCCACGTGCTCCGCGCCCCGGAGGGTCCCCTGTAGCCACAGCCCGTCGGCGGCCACCTCCGCGGGGACCTCTTCGGCGACGGGGACCGGGCTCGACGACGCCACACGCTTCTCCTTGAGCCTCACCCCCGAAGCCTTCCTGGTCATCCAGAGGCGCCACCTGGAGAAGCAGCTGCTGGCGCGGTCCCGTAGGCCCTTCCCCGCGCCCTCGGTCGACTCTCGGCGCCCGCTGGTCCCCTGTCCCCGGACCAGGCCCTCGGCCCTGCGGAGGGGCGGCCCCACCGGTGTCCCCGACGCGCCCCTGGCTGTGGCTGTCAGCAGCCGCCCTCCCCGCGCCTCGCTGCTGCCCGGAGGCCTGCAGGACACCATGCCCAGCTCGCGCCCATCCAGCCTGCGCCCGGTGCTCAAGGTGTCCCTGCTCAATGAGAAGCACAAGTACGACGATGAGGAGTACGAGGAGGAGGTGGACGTGGTGGACGAGGGTCTGGTGCGCAAGTGCACCGAGTGGCTGCGTGGCGTGGAGTCTGCGGCCGCGAGGGGCCGCACTGGGCATTTGGACTCGCTGCCACACCTGAGCACGCTGTGAGGGAGGTGGGCCTGGAGCATCCGACCAGGCTCGAGGCCCACCACGACCTCCCGAGCCCCCTGCCCACCTGGGCTTTTGTGAATCAGGTAGGCCAGCAAGGGACAGGACCGCTTCCGGGAACGTCCCCCAGGTGTGGCTGGAGTCACTGGAGACCCACGGCTCCTCCAGCGCCCACCACCCACCTCCCGTGCACCATGAGCGGAGTCAGCGTGGGTCACAGCAGACTTGCCTGACTCTAAAGGCTGTCCCCTGCTCTTCCTGGTCCCCAGCGGGGAGGCAAGACCGGTAAAATGCCTTCTAACCTCCCGCCCACCCCAAGGAGTGCTTAGGTCCCAGAGGCTCTCAGCCCCGGGGGGGCATCCCACCCTCTGGGGACTCTCCAAGCCTGCGACCACTGAGGGTTGGGTGGTCCCCTGTCGAAGAGCTGGGACATGGTGCTACACTCATGATTGGCTTCCTTCCAAATTAGAAAGATGTTGCGTGTTGGAAAGCCAAGGAGCTCTGGTTAACTTAACTTGTGGCGCCGCAGCCCCGTGAGTGTGCTTCCGGGAAGAGAGCTCTACCGCCACAGCACGATCCTGGTGGACTCACCCTCTGCCTCCAGCCGTGTACTCCCCACGCCACACCCTGGTACTTTCACACACACACACACATACACACACACACACACACACACACGAGACCACTTCCCTGCTGTGACAGGCACATTCATGCCCATAACTACACATGCTCCACCCTGTCGCAGTCACGTGTGCCTGCCTGTATATACACAACCACACGCACACACAACCACCCACACTGCCCACGCTAACACACACATCGCCACTCACATACATGTGCAATGATGCTCGCGCACAAATCTTACTGTAGTCAGAGCCACACGCAGCCACGCTTGTGTCTCCAGGGGTTTCCTCAGAGCTGTTTTCAAGAGCAGGATGGAGTGGGAACAGGAGTTAGGATTGGTGTCTGCTAAGAATGCACCCTTTATTTGAGGGCACATGAATGTCTACCACACTACCTAGGGAAGGAGCTTATCAGCATAGAGAGGGTAGAGGGGAGCAAGACAGGGTGAGTCTGCCCACTGGAGCAGTTTGGGGGCGGGGCAGGGCAGGCATCTTTCATCACTGTGAAGGACAGTGACATGGGGCCTCTGTAAGCTGTAAATACTGACTTTAGATTTTATTTATTATTTGAATGAAGGGTAAAACTCCTGCCTCTTAGTAGCCATGCCCTTCACACTAACTGGAGGACAATTCTTTTGTACTTCTTCCGTGCCCTAGTGGATTTAACCCCAAGGATGAGAAGGAAGTGTTTGCTCTAATCAGATAAGGTTGGCTATAAAGTAATGCGTTACCTCATTTTTTTTTTTTTTTTACTTATAAAAGTCAATAACCAGTTTAATGTTTATCTTGTTAGACTTCAATGTGTCGATTCTTAATTGTATTTTAAATCGAAGCCTTACATTTTTAAAAAACCAATTATATATTTTCTGTGCCGAGGTCTCTGCTCTCTCTGTCTCTCTGTCCCCATCTCTCCCTCCACGTGCATTCTTAACACAGGCTTTGTCAAGCCTGAGGTCCTGGTTCAGAGGGAGCTCCATCAGCCATCAGATGAATTAAAGAACAAGCCACTTCTTGATTCCTCTTTCCTGAGCCTGGTTTGAAAACCGAGAAGTTGATTTTCATTGATTTTAAACGGTTAGCGCCGAAGGAGCAAAATTAGCAACCCTGGTGGTGGCGGAGGTGGATGGGAGACTTTCTGACCTGGGCAGAAGGGCCCTTTCTCCAGGCAGGACGTGTGGAGAGGGCGTTGCCTCTGTGCTCCAGCCTGGCACAGCGCGACACAGGCTCATGCACACTTAGAGCAAACACCAACACCTAAGGTGCTCAGACCCCCGCCCTCGGCTGCGGTAACAATGCCAGGAAGAGTTCCTGGTGCCTCCGACAGGAGCGGCGGCTAGGGAGGACCCCTCCCCTCTGTCCGCCATACGCATCTGCATACCACTTTTGTCCATCAATCTGTCGGCATTGGTTTCCTCTCCTCCGTCTTCTCCCTCTCTAACTGGCCTCAGTACAGAGCTCAGCACATTTTCCCCGGTTGGTTGTTCCCAGGGGCTTGTGCGGCTGGTTCTTCACTTTAGAGATGGGGTCGTGTTTGTGTCGGATGGCTGACGACTCCCTGTAGGAAACAGAAGGGTCTGCGAGTGACTTGAGAGGTCTCCTCATCATCGCTATCATTCTGAGGACATTTCTAGTCACTGTGCTACAATTTCTTAATGTTTAAATAAAAAAGGAATCGGACGGTGTGCTGTTGAGAAAGAAGCCTTTGAGTATTTGTTCAATATTCTGTTCAATATTTGTTCAGTACTCTGAGATGATTTCTTCTCTGCCCGCCCCTCCGTAGGCCCAGGGACTTCTGGGATCACCAAATGAGAACAAATGCTTTCTAAGAATTTGTCATTGAACAATGACAAACTTGGGAGAGATTGCAAATTCCCATGAAAGCTTTATCCCAAATACACCCGTAAAGGCGCGCCACAGAACAAGAGAAATCTGCAGCCAGGGAACATGTGTTTCAGGAAGATTGTGAGACCTGAACAACAGACGCCTCCTGCACACACTCAGTAAAACCTTTGCTTCTGCCATCCCAGCAGAAGTAAGTGGCCCACATGAGGAGCAGCCATGAGTCCGTGAGTCCATGTAGAGAAGAACAGTGAAAGTAAAGTAAGGACCACTCCTTGTCTTTCTCTCATGTACCTCTGAGAGGTTGACATCCATTCTAGAGGGTAACCTTGCATGCGAAAGGAGAGAGGAAATTATTCTCCATGCTGGTGGGTGGTATGTGCCTGTGAGTTCCAGAGTCTCTGAGACTCCATCTCCATACCTTGTGGTACACTTAGAGGGTGCCCGGCACCCTCAACTTGTTTTCCTCAATTTGTAAAATAACAAACCAATGCCAAGATGTCAGGACCTTCGGTTTTGTGGTTTCCTCTGAAGTGGTCCATTTCAGGTCAGGGTGGTGATCTGTGAGGTCTGAGCATGTCAAGCTTGCCATTCAGAACCTTTGCTTTTTAGCATGATGACTTTGTAGTGGTAAAGTCAAGCCTCCCTCAGAGCAAGGGCGCTCACTGCATTGACCTCGGTGCCCAGGCCGTTGTTTGACTGTGAGAAATCCATCTTTTGGTTACTTTGCACCTTGCGGTTACAGGTATCAGATGAAAGTGGCTTAAAGGGGAAAGGGTTCATCTTAGCTCCCAGTCTGCGGGGATTCCAGTTCATCGTACGTGGCAGCCAAGGGAGTGAGGCGGCTGGTCACTTTATATCTGCCCCTCGGGAGCAACGAGAGATAAAACACCGGATGCTCGACTTGCTTATCCTGTTTATTTGATGTTACATTTTATTTCGTTTAAAGTACCGACATGTGGGATCACACTGCCTATATTTAAGATGGGTCTTCCCTTCTCCGTTAAGCCTCTCTCGAACCATCTTCACAGACATGCTTGGAGGTGTGTCTTCTAGGTGATTCTAAGTTGACAAGATAAACCATCACAATTGGCTACCTGACACCCAAACACAGAACTTCTAAACCGAAACATTCCACCCCCACTTAGAGGCTCATTCCTTCCAGTAAAATACAGTCCAAAGTGTAGCATCTGCTAGTCCCTATGGTGTTTGAAAGTCCAAAGCCTCTTCTGTGACTCAGGATAAGTTCTTAACTTTGTGCCTCTATAAAAACAAGTTAACGAGTTTCATACTTCTCATATACAATTGCACAGAATAAATATTGTTCTTCCAAACGGGAGCTGGGCAGACACCTAATCCTGCAGCTGCACGCCTGGGGTCTGGGCTCAGCTGTCTTGGGTAGCCGTTTCCCTCCAGGTCTTCCCCCGCCACACACCTGGCCTCTCTCTTGGGCTGTCTCCTCTGTGTGTGCGCAGCTTTCCGTGGCAGATATACTACAGTTCGGGCGTCCTCAACATCCCAAGGTCTCTGCGGCGACTTAGGCTTCATCTTACCTGCTCGCTCAGTGGCTTCTCTGGGCTCCCTGTAGGGAATGCAATTCTCCTGCACTTTTACTAACCTCGATCACTTTCCGGAACCTGGGTGCAAGCCTCCAGGATGCTGTCAGTCTTGCGTTCCATGCTACAAAATGCTCCCAAGTGGATGCTGAGGCCAAGGTCTGTTGCCAGCTGGACATACCATCTGGTGTGTTCACCACAGTGGTAGTGGCCTCTATGCATTTATAGCCCGTGAACCTTGGGAAATGCTTCCTCGGGTAGCTGTTTTTTGAGGAAGGAAAACCTTTCAGCAATGACATCAGCTCAGTCTCTCTGTTTGAATAAGCTTGCATTTTTACAGTGCTGGAGTCTTCAGCAGGTGAGGTCTTGCTTCACATACTTTTCTCTCTGAAGCCTCATGAACTGGGCCTCGACAGCCTACATTTGTCTCAGTATCCTGATCTTTGAAACTCTCATCCAATGGAGTCTTGAGCTTGTTTTTAGCATCCCTGGGTCCTCTGGAACGCTTCCATATTTCCCCCACCAACCAGGTCCAGAACCTGTGAACCTGTGAGCCTCACGGTCATGTGTATGACGTGTACGAGTACCAGTTTTCTCTCTTAGTGACTTTCCCATTTCTGGGATGGAGCACCTGAAAACAGCAACCTAAGAAAGGTCGAGTCTGAGGTTACTGTCCCCTGGGACCCGAGCAGCAATGTCTTTGGCTGTGGCAGCAGGAATGCGAGCGGTGGGTCACACTGCACCAATCAGGACACACGCAGAGACGAGTACTGATACTCAACCCACTTCCTCCTTTTTCCCAGCCAGGACCCCAGCCCACAGGACGGTGCTACTCACATTCAGAATGGTTTTCCCTCAGCTAATGCTCTCTGGAAGTGAGACTCTTGTGTATAGCTTATCCAACCAATGACTCAGTTTCCTCGGACTTTATGAACAAGACAAATGTGCACAGATGACTTACTGTCATCAGAACAGCCTGGACAGAGTCATCCAGTGAGTCATTTGGAAAAGATGTGTGCAGTTTCTGCTGGGTCCTGTTCCCTACAGACCTCGAGGGCTGTGGGGAGAGGCCGTTTAGGACTGTAGCAATGGGAAGTTGGACTAGTCATTCCTTACAAACGCAGTCAGTCAGTGTCTGCACAGACAGCCATAGCAGAATCCACAGACCAGGGAGCTCAATAGACAACGCTTCGCCAGTGGTAGAGGGTCACGCCTTTAATGCCAGAGCTCAGGATGCTGAGGCAGTAAGGTTTCCGTGAGTTCAAGGCCGCCCTGGGCTACAGAGTGAGACACTGCCCAGGACCCTGTCTGGCACTCCTGTGAGACATACATCCATCATCTTCAAATTTGTCACGTGTTCAATTTTCTCTATCAGTCTTTTGGGAAATTGCTCAATACATTTAATTATTTTTAAAGTAACTTTGGGCTCTGCTGATTTCTGTTTGTGATTTATTTTGCTGGTTTCTCCTGTGATCTTTTACATTTATTTTTATACATTTAGAGAGAGTGTGTGTATGCATGAATGTGTGTGTGTGCATGTGTGTGTATGTGGGTGTGTGCATGTGTGTGCATGTGTGTATATGTTGTAGACGTTTATTTTTAGTTATGTGTAAAATAATTTGTGCACTGTTGGAAAAAGGATGCCTAGGTTCTGGCATTCTGTATTGTCTGCAGGTGTTGGATTTCTGTGGCAGTTGTTTAGTTGCTAACGATCTTCATGTTCTATCAGTAGAACACCTGAGGAGTTCTGAAAGAATAAAAACACCTGAGCTGAGATGCTCAGGGTTCCACTGTGAGGATGGCGCTGGCCGTGATGGTGGTTCCCTCTGCTGAGGTCTGTTAGGGCTTCCACATAATGAGAATGTCTCCGTGTCTTCTTTGCTCCCCACAGCAGTGTACTACTACATGTGTATGTATGTATTTGTGTGTATGGGTGTGTATGCATATGTGTGGCATGCCAGAATATGTTCTGTGGAAATAAACTGCTTTGTTTGGCCACATATTTCTCTTAGTGTCTACTTGAGCCATTTTGAGAACCCAACAGTATGTGTGTGCGTGTATGTGTGTATATGTATGTGTGTGTATGCATGTGTGAATATGTGTGTGTGTGTATGTGTGCATGCATGCATGTGTGTGTACAAGTGTGTGTGTGCGCACGTGCGCGTGTCTGGGTTTGGCATGCCCTGGCACTGGACCTTCTGGCCTGCTAGCAGTGATGGTGTCTGATTGAGCGCTAACCAATAATTTAACTCTTCTTCCTGAGGTTGCTGCCTAAGTGGTCATCCACTGAGGACATCTGATGTGCACGTGACTGAGGCTGACTTTGAGACAGGGTTTCTCTGTAGCCTGGCTGTCCTGGAACTCTGTAGACCAGGCTGGCCTTTAACTCAGAGATCTGCCTGCCTCTGCCTCCTGAGTGCTGGGAATATATTATTTTTAAATAACCAGCTCCACTAGGATCAAGAAAGGCATCAGTGAAAGCAACCTCTCCCTGATAGGCCCTGCCCTGCCTCCCAAGAGCTCCCCTCTTTGCCTTTGGGATCCTGATGTGCCAGTCACAGCACTCGGTAGAGGAGCATGCGTGGCATCCCTGGGCATCCCCTGTCTGCCTTCTGCCCGTGCTGGAGTCCACATAGCGTTAGAGTTGGGCCTTAGTCTCCCCACACCAGGACCTGATGCCGAGGACCAGCACCACGGCCTCCTTATGACACAGCAGAGGGACCAGGCTTAAGCTCCGATCTCTTGCCTTTGCCTCGGCCCAAGTAGTAGTTAAGGGGAGATGGTGCTGGGGGTGTGGTGGCTGTCCACAGTCACCTCCTTCTGTGACCACCCCACCCCCTCCCCACAGCACATGCCCAAAGCGACGTCAAGGTATCCCCACGAGTGCACCCTCGCCAAACCCGCCACCTGTTCTTGTCACTCGGTCACTTTATGGCAGAGGGCCGGTCCCATCCGAATTCAGGTGACTGTCTCGGGAGTACGGAAGATGGCTGCTTCCTTCCTGTGTCACAGCAGAGTTCTGTGAAGGGGCCACTTGGCTGTGAAGGTGTGGGCTCCGTACTCTTGGGAGCTGCTAAGATATACACTTGGGTGAAGCCAACCAGCTGTGGAGAGGACACTGGGGAGCCGTGAGGGGATACTGGGCAGCCGTGAGGGGACACTGGGCAGCTGTGAAGGGGACACTGGGGAGCCTTGGAGGGGACACTGGGCAGCCGTGGAGGGGACACTGGGCAGCCGTGAGGAGACACTGGGCAGCTGTGAAAGGGACACTGGGGAGCCGTGAGGGGACACTGGGCAGCTGTGAAGGGGACACTGGGGAGCCTTGGAGGGGACACTGGGCAGCCGTGGAGGGGACACTGGGCAGCCGTGAGGAGACACTGGGCAGCTGTGAAAGGGACACTGGGGAGCCGTGGAGGGGACACTGGGCAGCCATGGAGGGGACACTGAGCAGCCGTGGAGGGGACACTGGGCAGCCGTGAGGAGACACTGGGGAGCCATGGACGGGACACTGGGGAGCCATGAGGGGACACTGGGCAGCAGAGGAGGGGACACTGGGTAGCAGAGGAGGTGGGACACTAGGGAGCCATGGAGGGGACACTGGGCAGCCATGAGAGGACACTGGGGAGCCGTGGAGGGGACACTGGACAGCTGTGATGGGACACTGGGCAGCTGTGAGGGGACACTGGGTAGCTGTGGAGGGGACACTGGGCAGCTGTGAGGGGACACTGGGGAGCTATGGAGGGGACACTGGGCAGCGTGGAGGGGACACTGGGCAGCCGTGGAGGGGACACTGGGCAGCAGAGGAGGGGACACTGGGCAGCAGAGGAGGGGACTCTGGGCAGCATGGAGGGGACTCTGGGCAGCCATGAGGGCACTGGGCAGCCATGAAGGGGACACTGTCTCCAGTTGGGCTTCACACTGTGAATCAGGCTGTGGCAATACCTGAGCCCAGCCCAGGCTCAGGGCTTCAGTCAGTCAGCCCCATGGCCTCCCCCTCCCAACACCCTCCTCAGTGTGGAGGCCGGGCCTGGCACACAAGAGGACGATCCTTGCGCCCTCAGTCCCCATGGCGTCCAGCCCTCTGGCTCTGTCCCAGCTTGTGGGCTTCGCTCAGCACATGTGCAGCTCTGGGACAATCGAGCCAAAGAGTCCCGAGACAATTGCCCTGTCTGAATCCTCTCATGGTGGCGCCACCACATTCGGGAGCAAGACACACACGTGGCTCCGATGGAACAGTGACTTCAGACAAAGAGCCTTTCACCACACCCCGCCCTGTGTCAGCCTGAGGTCTGTGGAGAAGCAGCTAAGAGACCCTTGGATGTGATCTCATCGCAGGTACAGATGCCTGCTGCTGCGGGAAGGGGCCCTGAGGAGGATGGTGCCACCACAATGTCCTCAGATCTTCCGACCAAAAGGCTCCCAGGGCACGTCTTCCCTGCAGATGGCACCGTGTCAGACCCTTTAGGGATGCGTCAGGCTGAGGCATTAGCTGCCTCCCAGACACACCGTGCTCCTGCCTCACAAATGACAGGAATCCTTGATTTGAGAGAAGAGCATCCAGATGGGGGTGGGGGGGGTAGGGTGAGGTGGGGGTGGGGGCGAGCGTGGGCGAGCGCGCACACAGGTGCCCAGACTCAGATGTCATTTTGCACGTCACACTTCGCTGTGTGTGGAGATCTGGTTGGAAAAACAAGCACAGAGCTGAGGAAAGGTAAAGCATCCAGTTTCATCGGGCACCAGCTAAGCCAGGCGTGGGGGTGCATCCCTGTAATCCCAGCACTTGGGAGGACCAGAGAGGTTCAAGGTCACCCTTGGGCCACATACAGAGGTTAAGCTAGCCTGGAACACACAAGACCCTACCTCACAAACAGGCTGGAGAGATGGCTCAGAGGCTAAGAGCACTTGCTGCTGTTCCAGAGGACACAAGTTTGGTTTCTAGCATCCCAGAGCCACTCAGAACTGCCTCTGACTGCCGCTCCCAGGCACTGGATGCCCTCTTCTGGTCTCTGCGGGCACCCACACATAGAGACACATAAATAACAATAAAATAAAATTTAAAAAGCAAAACAAAGACAGTAGCAGGCCCACCCTGTGTTTTCTGAACAACGAAGTCATTGTGGGGAAGGCTGGAGCTTCCTAGCTCTCTCACATCCTGCGCCAGCTGTTCCAGTCAGGGTTACTATCGCTGTGACGAATCACCATGACCAACAGCGACTCGGGAAGGAAAGGGTTAACCTGGCTTATGCTTCCACATCACTGTTCATCGTTGAAAGAAGTCAAGACAGAAACTCAAACAGGACGAGTACCTGGAGGCTGATGCAGAGATAGTGGACAGGTGCCGCCTACTCTTGCTCAGCCTGTTTTATCTAGAACCCACGACCACCAGGCCCGTGGTACCACTCACAGTGGGCTGAGCCTTCCCCTTTGATTATTAAGAAAATGCCATCAAGCTTGTCTCCTGACATCCTGATCTTCTGGAGGCGTTTTCTCAGTCGAGGTCCCTGCTCTGAGATGACTATAGCCAGTGCCAGGTTGACATAAAACTAGCCAGTAAGTATCCCGGCCATCTCCAAACCGGCCTGGCCTGCAGGTGCTCACGGAGATTCTCGGGGGTGTGCGGGAAGGCCACCACGGGCAGCTCGTGTGCTCTGAGGTTAGCGACTGGTGCCTTCTGGGGCAGGTGGAAGGGTGGGAAGAACTGGGGTGGCAGTCCAAGGGAACAGAAGGGCAGGATTAAATTAGGAACGTCCAAGAAGAGGGCCCGGGAGATGTAAGAGGAGGCTAGTTACAGTGCTGCAGGGCCCTACCTGCCACTGGGCAAAGAGAAATGCATGAGGTCACTTGCTCGCCCTTGCTGGAGTGTGCGGTCTGTTCTGTTAGGAGGCAGAGCCAGAGGGCCAGGCTCAGTGGTGAGTACCAGCCTGGCTAAGTAGCCTGACTTGACCCTGGGGCCCTGACCAGCCAGATGAGGGCGAGAGTATGTGTGTTTTTTAATACTTATTTTATGTGTACGGGTGTTTTGCCTATGTGCGTGTGTGTGCACCGTGTGCATGGCTGGAGCCTGCGAGGCCAGAAGGGGGCATTGGAGCCCCTGGAACCAGAGTTACAGGTAGTTGTGAGCCTCCACGTGGGTGCTAGAAACTGAATCCGGGTCCTGAACAAGAGCAGCAAGTGCTCTTAACTACTGAGCTGTCTCTCCAGCCCCAGGAGTGCCCTTAGTAGCACGAGCCCACTCAGGTTCCAGGGGAGCCACCAGCACCACCTCATAGTGCTGCCGTGCTCGGCTGGAGCAACACTGGGGTAACACTGGGGTGAGAAGAGGCTCCTCAGAGGCCAAGGGAGCTGGGAGCACTATAAGCACAGCACACTGAAAACCTGGAATGGTAGGAGCCCGAAACACGGCTGTGACACTTGAGCCTTCGAGAGAGCCGAGCTCAAAGCGGCTGCTTTCTCCGTGTTTCCAGGTGGAAGGGCAGACTCAGCATTGCTTGGGTTTCCACAGACTAGCCAGGTGTGGAAGGTGTGGTCCGGTGTGTAACACTCGGCGGCTTCAGGCGGTGCACAGGGGTAACCCTGATCCCCAACACCTGAGGGAACTTTAATTAGAGCAGGAAAGCTGAAGCCGAGAGGCTCAAGTCTCTCCAGAGTCAGAGAGCCCGTGCCACAGGGTCAGAGGCTGCGCACTGCACGGGCCAGAGCACACTGAGTCTCCTGCCCTCTTGTCACCAGGGCCACCTTGTTATGACAACAGAGCGTCCTGGAGCCCACAGTGAGTCTGCTGGACCTGACTTGGGGCCCCGCAGGATCCCAGCCTCCTTGGGTGAGCACAGCTGATAGGGAGACATCGTCAGAAGTGGGGGTGTGGGGGAGGGAGAGGAGGAAGGATCTGGGGCACACATTTGCTCTCAGGGCACCTGGACACCAGCTGTGTGGACCCAGAAAGGACCTCTGGCCTGATGGTACCTCCAGGGACTAGGGGTGGCAGGCCTGGAGGTAAGAGCATTTACAACAGCCCTGGCTTGAGTCAACTGTAGGTAGTTGGGCACCTGGTTGCAGGGTGTCTTTCACAAAGTTAAACCTAGCTGCTGACGGCAGGTTGCTGATCCCCTCTGATTTTCATGAAGATTCAGCCAAGGGAAAACCAGGGTCTGGGGTTGTACCCGCTTGGCAGAGTCGCTTAACATGAAGGAAGCTCCTGACTTGATCCGCAGTGCAACGTAGACTGGTGCCGGTCCACACCTGTCGTCCGGCACTGGGACGGTGCAGGCAGGAGAATCTGGAGTTTAAGGTCGTCCTTGGCTATATAACAATTAGAGGCTAGCCTTGGCTGCATGGGCCCATCAAAAATACTCTGTCCCCATCCCTAAGTAGTCTCGGTAATCATGTGAGCTCCCACACCCACCGCAGTGCCAGCAAACCACTTCCTCTTCCCAGCAGCGCTGAGTGAGGAATGGACACCTGTGCTCAGTCCTGACCGGTTAAAAACCAACCCACCCAAGTCAGCAGGCAGCGCCTCTGTCTCCAGGAGGACGGCAGGCCTGAGTCTACGGTGTGAGGCGCTAAGCTACTTCCCTTATGAGACGAGACGATATCCACACCGGTGGCCTGCAGTCTGCGTGTGCTTTCTTTCTCCTCCACCCTTTGTGGAGATGCTGGAGGAAAACTCCATGTTTAGAGAATAAGGGGAGGGGACAGAAAGTTCCAGAGAAAATCTAGTTCCCAGTGATTCCGAAGAAAGCTGCGGTCTGACTTTCTGCATAGCTGAAACGTCTCTAAAGCACGGGTGAGGGGTCAGGCAGCTGAGGCTGACATGGGTTCTGGACAGGACACACTCCTTCCTGTTCTAAATAGACCACTGATCCCACCTTCCTAACACTGCGACCCTTTAATACTAGTCCTCATGCTGTGGTGACCCCCGGCCATAACATTATTTTCATTGCTACTTTGTAACTGTAATTTCGCTACTGTTATGGATCATAATGTAAATACCTGATGTGTAGATGGTCTTAAGAGACACCTATGAAAGGGTTGTTTGACTCTGCCCCCCAGAGGTCACGACCCAAGGTTGAGAATTGCAGAGATAGGGGCGTCCTAGGGCAGAACTCTGAACTGCTGATTCCCGAAGGATCTTTCTAATTCCATTGGCAAATGAAGCTTTTGGGATCTCCAGGGAGGCAGAGTATCCCTAAGGTGTTGGATACACCTGGCAAGAACGTGGTCTACTTTGTAGCCAGGTGGCCTTGGGGCTCAGTAATCAAAGTCACATGGCTATAGCGCAGGTGCATGAGCCTGGAGGCTGTTGCCGAGGGCTCTCAGTCTCCTGTGGGCCTCCCCACAGCCCTGTGACTTCATTCCCTCCCCACAGCCCCCGGCCCCTCCCGGGCCTGCCCTGTGCTGAGCATGCTCTCTGTCTCCACAGGTGTAGCTCCTTACAACATGGCCATGGACCTCCACACTCACAAGGACTTGAATCTGCCTCTCCTGAGCAGCCGCCTATCACAAGGCCCTCACCCACAGGTAAAGTCTTTGATGAGAAACCAGAGAGCATATAAGAAACTACTCCTAAGTTGGAAGGGTCGGGTGTGCTCAGTGACCGCAGCCTGCAGCGTCCTAGCTGCTCTAGGTCTTAGGCATAGGGGTGAAACATTCATGTGGATGTTAACATGGCTAAAACGCCTTACAGTCAAACACTGTGTGTGTGTGTGTGTGTGAGAGAGAGAGGGGGGGGTACGGAGCTCAACTCCACAGCACCTACAAAGGTCCCAACAAAACTGAGCAATCCAAAGCCCTCTCTGGGTTATGCCCCTCCCCCTGCCAGGGACCTCACTTCCACTGGTGAGACCAGGTTTATGAAGAGGAGTCAGAAGAAGAGGGAGGGATGATAGCCCTCCAAGGAGGGGAGGGGAGGGAGACTCTTGAGATCCCCTTGCCATCATCCAATCCTGGGAGCAGCCGCATTCACAAGATGGACTCTTGCCAGGGCCGGCCTGGCAAGTCAGAAAGTACCTGGATGGGGGTGAAGGGCCTAATGAGGAGAGGGGGGAAGAGATGTGAAGGGAAGGGAATAGACCAGACACACACAGCATCATTGAGCTCAGATGGAATGGAGCTGACATTTAATTTTTCTCTCAATTTTTATACCCCTTCCCTCAAGGGGCTACAGCAGTTACAAAGACAATGATCACAGAGAATGCAGCATTTCAGTCACGTGAGAAAAACATCTCATTCGTTAGTTAATCCTAAACTCTGAGGCTTCCCTTTTCTCTGCTGGAGCAGGACGTTTATCCTGGGAGGTAACCTGTCTCAGGGAAGCTAATTGTTTACCCAGGGAAGTAGCTTCTCTAGGTGGAGTTAGATGCCCATCTAGGACAGTAGTCTCACATGATAAGGCTGAATGTTCAGCCGGAGAAGGGACACTCCTTGGGATAACCTTGACTTCCCCGAAACCAGCCTCTCTCAGGCAGTTAAAATATTTTGTGACTCAGTTATGCTCAAAAGATCTCCCAATAAAGAAACTAGGCAATATTAGCCAGAGGCTGACAGCAGGGTCTAGGCCCAGAGTCTGAAGGGCTCACCATAGACTCTGTTGCCTGGTGTGGCTAACCTGGACTTGGCTTGGTGGCTCCAGCACTGGGAAGCCCACGTGGCATCTGTCTCTTGGGTCTCACGTTTTTAGGGTTTTTGTTTGCACACTGCTCTGTCCAGGGTTCCTTGTCAGAGAGGGCAGCCTTAGGTGGCCCCTGAGCATCTTGAGGCCCAGATCGCCTATCCCTCAGGCAGTACGACCCCTTCTTTCCTCTGTTCTGGAACGTTCACACCTGAGAGTACACAGACCACACAGTCTGTGGCACCTTTGGCCCAGGTGGAGAGGAACATCCCAGGGGCAGCCTGGCCTCGGCCCTGATGAAGGAGTTTTCACAGAGGAACCTGACTACTGAGGTACCCAGACATAGGAAAGGAGCTTAAGAGACAGAGGCACAAGGTCAGCAGTTGATGGCCAGGCCGTTGTTGGAGGTAGTTGGAGTTCTGTGAAGCCTGGGTGGGGTTGAATAGAGAGCATTCCTCCCTCGTCCCAGTTCAGTAAGAGCAGTTTCTCATGGAGCCCTGGTAGGGCCTGGCATGGCTCCCTGGTTGGTCTGGTCTCTACCCGGACACCCGGTAGGTGAGATGCTGGGGCCATTTTTCCTAGGTGGTAGATGGTCGCACAGGGGTATGCCATGGCTGATGGTGTGTGTGCATGTGTTGTGTATGTGTGTAGTATGTGTGTGTCCATAGAATTCTCTGGAGGAGTGCCAGGCAGTGGGCAGCTGGGAACAGGGTACAAGCAGGTGGGATGGAGGGTAGTTGTTGCTATCTGTGGTCTTTGGAGAGGGCATTGGAAGAGACCAGATGGCTTGAGGGAAAAGTTGATGGACACAAAGCCTTGAGCTGACTCCTGTAGGGTGTGAGCAGGCAAAGGAGAAAGCGCTCTGGCCAGAGCACCCCAGGAGAGCAGCCCCCCCCCCTGCAGGGTTTGCCTGTGAGCTCCAGTGGGGACAATGGGCCATCCTCGTGCTGTGACCCTGGGGCAGTGAAGAGGTTGGATGTGAGGCACTGGGATCAGGCTCCATGGGGCTGAGGCATAGCTGGGACAAAGACAGGAAGGACAGGCACAGGAGGGCGCTCGGCTCCTCCCATCCGTCTACAAGTGGGATACAGGTCTGAAGTGCCATTAATGGCCCCTGCCTGCTCCACCTGGGAAACCTAAGGCTATTGTCCAGTGAGCCTTGAGGCCACACCAGACGAGTTCACAGGCGTGAGCTTTGCTGACAGCCTCCATCCGCCTCATCCGCTGCCTCTGAGCCTTTCAGTCTCCGACTCTCCTGGCCCTCTGAAGGTGCTGCAGAAGCCGGTGTGGAGCTACTGCTCCCAGGTACCTTTCAGAGAGGTTTTTCCCTGTGATGTGTGTTACTCGTGTTAGGAACCGGGAGGGTGTGGTAGAGATCTGAGTAAGGCGGCTTCCTTTTTTGAGGACCCTGGACAAGAAAAACCTGCTACAAACCGGCAGAGCAGGTCTCTCAGTGAGCCCCATGCAGGCAGAGGCCTTAAGCTTGTCCCAGAGGGAGACACCTGCAATCCAGCAGCTTTCCCGATGAACTCCACAGGCAGTGGATACAGAAGACATTGGGCCCCAAACACTGTGAAATCAGCCCAGAAGCTGTAAATTTCACCCAGAAGCCTCTTCCTGCACACGACAACTGGACCGGGTCTCAAGAGCACAGTGTCTATGTAACTGTCCACTCTGAACATTTAACTCAGATTTTTAAATGCCTAGATTCACCCAGATAATGGCCGACCACCGGCCCTGACTCTCCTTACTTCCTGATTCTTCCTCATCTTGAAACTTCTTGATAAGATTTTCCTGAGCCTGGAATTTCCTACTTCATCACTCACCCAACCAGAGTCCCCCACACCTGTTCAACTCAGCCAAAAAAAGCCTCTTAAATCAATCCCTAGTTTACCTACAGGACCAAGCCTTCCAGACGCATGCACTGAGTACAAAGAGACCCAGCTAGGAGACCAAAGGGGCAACTTCCTAGCCTCCTTTCTTGCAGGGACCTGGTACCCTGCTTCAGTAAACGCTGAATCTTCGATTCTTGCTCATCTTCCTGGCCTTGACCTCACAGAGACCTGCCTCCCTCTGCCACCTGAGCGTCGGGATCAAAGGCACACCTAGCGGTCTCAGCTATGCTTTTTAAAATGTCTATCTTTACGTGCATCAGTGCTTCCCCTGTATGTTTGTGCACCTTGTGCACACAGTAAATGTGACGAGATGACCAATGTAGCTCAGAGTGACTTGAGTGGCCATTGCATTTCCAGGGCCCTAGTTCCTTGTGGTAAGCCCACCTGAGGGCTATCACACTCAAAGATGCCGAGAAACAGGCTATCACGCTCAGAGACCCTGCAATAAAAGGATTCCGTTTCCGATGGAGAGTGTAAACGGGCACAGAACCCACGTGTCTGGCGCAGGCACAGCGCGGGGCTTGTTTTTCTTAAAAATTTTCGTTTGTTCCTTCTGCTTTAAGAATCCGGGTTTTCTCTCCTTGGTGACTGATACATCAACATGCGAACGCATTGTGGAGATGGAGCGCGGGGGTGGGGGTGGGGGTGGATGAAATCCAAAGTCTGCTCCAAAAGTCAGTCCACTTTGCTGCGCTGGTGTTCCCAGCTGTCTCCGGAGTGCCGGGTGGCCTTTGTTCTCCTTGCAGCCCTTGAGTCAGGGGTCGTAGTCTTCCTTTGTCTCATTTCACCATTACTGAGTTTCAGGGATCTGGTTTGATTCTACTGCTGGGCCCGGATCCAAGTCTCTGCTGTCACTGAGGGAGCCGGACTGTGTCTGCCCCGCCCTCTCCCTCCCGGGATTCTGGATCAGTCTCTCTGCTCCGCCCCCTCCCTCTCCTGTCTCTAGACCAGTCTCCCACACAAGGGAGAACACCACCTACAGGTCAGAACAGGTCGCTAGGCCCCTGTATCCCTGCGAGGATCCTCTTTGGGCTTGGGAGGCCTCCATTCCCACCTCCCCTGACAACTGGAGCTTTTGCAGGAGCCCCGCAGGCAGCCAGTTTTCACAGCCAAAGGAAGCAGCGTGATGAGATAATAGTGACAGGCTGTGGCAGGGAAGATGTTGCCATGGCAACGCAGCAGCAGCCCTCTCCTGGGATGCTGCATCAGAGCACTGTACACTGCAGATGACGTCGATAGCATGTTGGCCTTTGCAAGGCTGGCATACTCCCCCCCTCCCCCCATGCGCGCTCGGAATCACCAGAGATATTGAATTCAGGTTCAGGAAAAAATCGGGACCAGACATCTGGTGCCTGCTTCTTCCTTGATACAGCCATCTCTGTCTCTCCACGTGGCACTACCTGGCACAGCCTCTGCTCAGCCTCATAGGCTTTTCTTCCCTCGTAGGCTTTGTTTCCAAAGCTAATTGACACTAGGCTGCACTACACGTGCTGTGACGTTCCCCAAGCTCCCTGGGCCCCACCACTTGCTGCTTCCCCTCCTCATGTTTCTGCCATTCCTCCTGTCCCCAAGCAGGAAGCTGTTTCCACCTTAATCTTTTCCGTATTACATAGAACACAGCACACTGTTTCTGTAACATAGAACACTGTGCCGGCTACACCTTGATCACACGCCCAGTGGTTTCAGTGTGGAATGGCCTGTGCAGCTTCATGTACCTGACGAGGGATGGTTCAGACCCCTCCTTTCCCTTCCCACTTCAGGGCTGAGTAGGAGGTGGTTAGCTGGCTTTAGGCTTCCAGGGAGAGCCACAGATGAGGCGGGTCCTTCCTCCAGTCCCAAGCCCATAGGTTTTCGAGCTGCTTTCCTCGTTGTTTGGCTAACAATCAAAAGAGGAGTATTTTGCAAATCCTAATAATTCATTAAAAAAAAAAGCAGCTCAGCTCCAGTTTGCTAATATAGATGCATCATGTCCCCTCTCCCTTCCCAGCTCTTTGTCTCTCTCCCTCTCTTTTTATTTGAGGGGTACTGGGGATCTAATACAGGGCCTTAAGCATGCAAAGCAGGAGCTCTACCACAGCCTGGCTCGAAAATCTTGGAAGAAATTCAAGATAAAGAGTGTGGGAAAAGAATTAGGGTATAGCTACTTCTGATTCTGAAGTTAAATTCTCTTTGGGGCCAGAATAGTAAATTAACACTTATTTCCCCAAAATTCCATTAAGATATTAGACTCTAGATTCAGTGATAGCTGGGACACACTCAGAATCCCGGCACCGAGCTCAGGAAATCCGCTTCAAGTTTAAAGCCAGCCTGGGCTGCAGCAAAACTCTGTTGTGACAAACCAACCAAACCACAAAGATTCAGTCATGACTGAAGCAAGGAATTAAAGAAGTTCAAATAGAAAGTTAGCAAAAGCTAACTCACACCGGGCGGTGGTGCACACACCTTTAATCCCAGCACTTGGGAGGCAGAGACAGGTGGATCTCTGAGTTCAAGGCCAGCCTGGTCTACAGCGTGAGTTCCAGGAGAGCCAGAGTTACAACAGAAAAACCTTGTCTCAAAATAAATAAATACATAGTTAAATCACAACTTGGAAAGAAGCAGATTTGGTCTTCAGTTGGACTGTGTGCCTGTCATTGTGAATTAGTAGACCAGCTGGTATGACTAAAATCTTGGGCCCAGGGTCTGTGTGTTAAATGTCTGTCATGTTAAATGCTCTACCCCCAGGCAGGCACATGTGGTACACCAACAGACATGCAAACAAAACACCCTCACACATAAAGTAATAAGATAAAATAAATCTAGTACTTTTGGTTGAGAGTAACCTTTACCCTTTAATGGCTGAGCCATCTCTCCAGCCCCAAATAAATAAACCTAAACAAAAAAACAAACTTCAGTTGAATGTTTCTGCTACTGGCTTCTTTCCCTCCTGCACCCGGTACCCACAAGGGCTGTGGGTGAGATCAGGGCCCACACTGTGGCCTCATTTAGCTCAGTTGCCTCGTTCAAGGCACCCCCTCCAAATGCAGTCATATTCTGAGGTACTGAGATTGGGGCTTTAACTTGGGATCATCACTCAGCCTGGACACCTCTAAAAGCCAGAGAGTAGATGAGGCTGCAAGTGTTGGAAAAGGGGGGCTGGGGCGACTGCTGCTGAACACTGCAGTCCTTTTGGGGAGATGAAAATGCTCAGAACGTGATTATGGTGACCATTGCACATGTGCAAACCCCACTGAAGCCCACTGGATCACAGGCTTTCAAAGGATGAGCTTTGAGTATATGAATTACATGCCTCGATTTTTAAAGCTGTTTTAAATTATGTGTATATGTTTACGTCTGTGTGAGGATGTTCACATGCATGCAGGCAAAGGCCAGAAGGCATTAGATACAGCTGGAACTGGAGCGATAGGTGGTTGTGAGCTGCTGAACATGGGTGCAGATCCTCTGCAAGAGCGTATGTTCTCTTAACCTCTGAGCTGTGTCTCTGGTTCCTACTCCAACTTTTCATGTAAGAGAACATCCTGCAAAAGGTCAAAAGGAGGTTATATAGGTGGTCATGGGGACAGAGGAGAGGTAAGGATGAAATTATGAAGACTGTCTCTCTGGGGCCCTGCAGTGGCTGCCAGTCTCTACAAAAGCCCCAACTCAGAATTCTGCCTGTTTCCAGTGTCTTTAACAAACCACCTGCCAGGGCTTCCGTCTACCATCCAGCACCCTCAGTCCTGTTGCTCAGCTACAGAAACCAGACCATTACTTGCTGCTAGGATAGCAAAGCCAAAAAACAGAAGGATCACACTTGGAAGGAGGGGGCCGAGCTGGAGGCAGAGCCTGGCAGCTTCTGTGGTCCGCAGCCCCTCCCTGCCTGAAGGATCTGGCTGCTGTGATTAGAAAAGAGATTTCCTTTCCAGTGGCACTCGGGAGGCTTGGAACTGCCTTGCCTGCTTCCTCACCTTCTGTAACTGTTTGGTTGTGCGCCTGCTTTGTGCCTTAGCCAGCACGGGAAGAAGGCCAGTTTGCAGCACCAAGGAGCTGCTGTTCTAGTGTGCTCTGTGAAAGGGTTTTCTGCTCACGTTCCTAACCACTTCCAGAATTGGCTTGTGCATTTTTTTGTTTGGGGTTATATACAGGCACAGGCAAGCTATGTGTACAGTATCACGATATAAAAAAAAATCTAACTCTATAAAAGAAATTTGATATGCATTTGCTGTTGTTCTCGTGACTTAGAATGCCCCAGGTCCCAAGGGCCATTAAAAAAAGCCAAAGGAAAGAAACACAGAAACACTCATGCCCAGGTGAAGGACAGAGAAGGCAGCACGGAAGATCTTGCTGGACAGGTAGCCTCTGTTTGTGTCACTGAGAAGACACTGTGAAGTCTATCTCATCTTTGATCTTTCTCCATTTAATGCTTGAGTTCATACTCTTACCACACAACCATAAGAGGCGGGCCGTACCACTGCACACTTGGAACAGCAGTCAGTAGCTCTAGAGAATCAAAGCTGTGAGAACTTAAATTATTACAAAGTTCTTTTTTTAAAAGTCAGTTACATTCTGTCACCCAAGGTCGCATGGTGAATTGAACACCCCCATCCCCTAAAAAAAAAATATGGAAAGTCTGTGGATAAAGGCTCCTTGTTCTCCGGCGCCCTCTGGTGGACCCCAGAGGGACACAGTTGGCTCAAACCAGCACCCAAATGCTTCCCTCAACCCCATTCCAGCGACCTGGACACCAAGGATGGAACTATGCAAATCCTGTGTCCTGTGAGTCCATCCTTGAGTTTCAAAATCAAGAGATTTGAGATCTGGAGGAGAGACTGTGTCTACCCCAGGTACAGGGGTTCCTGGGTTGAGGGCAGGGTTCTGAGCAGGACCCTTCCCGCGCCTCAGGATCCCCCAGCTAATGCAGGAGAGCAGGCTAGGCAGGCAGTTTGGGTGACTTGGTGGAGGGAACCTGTTTTCTGAGGTGGGTGTTGGACTGGGGACAGTGGGCAGCATTAGAAATGCCTGCAGGCGCACTGGGCAGCAGCAGGCCCGGAGGACACAGCGGCATTTCTAGGTGTGCGGGGTTGAGCATGGCCAGAGCGCAGATGCTCAGTCCCGGCCCTGCCTCCGTGGCCTGGGCAGTGCCGCTTCACCCTTCCCTCTGCTTGGCAGGTGACACACTTGTGAACAGGCCGGGGCTCTGCTAGGGGCTCTGTGACTTCCTTTGGTTAAAACAGTTAGGGAGCTGTGCACCAGTGTAACCAGAACGAGGCTGACAAAGACAGAGAAAGCATCAGAGATGTGGCGGAGCCATCTTGGAGCCTTAGGGACTGTGCTGGTGTTAGTGCAGGGAGCGATCTTACACCGGAGGGACCCATTTGGCCCTCTTGGTACTCACTCGAAGCACTGAGATGTTTGAAACCCTCAGGGGCAGTCACCAATGGTTCCAGTTTTGTCTATCTCAAAGCTAACTAGATCTCTAAGCACAATGAAGAAAACACCCCCTTTTTTGGTCACAGATTAAAAGATACTAATAAGAGACCTGCAGATTTCTAAAAAAAAACATAAAACCATCAAGTGTCAAAACTAGAAAAAGTATAGGCTCCGTCCCCAGCACTACATGCCCATTTCTCAGTTCCTGAAACTTGCACACCCACACACATGTACACACATGTACATGCATGATGACACATGTACACACATGATGCACACACAGACCAAAAAGATAAAGAACAGATGGCCAGACAGAATCCAAGCTTCCATGGTGCAGGGTGGAGGGTGCATCTGAGCTTCAAAGTAAGTAGTCCCCTATAAGAAAATTACTTTTTAGCCATGTGGTGGCGGCACACGCCTTTAATCCCAGTGCTGAGGCACTGTGCTGCAGGGAGTGTGTCACTGAAGCTGAGCTTTGAGAGTTCATACCTCAGCCCTAATTCCAGTTTGTTCTCTCTACCTCGTGTTTGTGTTTGCAAATGTGATCTCCCGGCTTCCAGCTGTGGCTGCCATGCCTCCCCACCACTTTAGAATTTCCATCTGACACTGTAAGCACAAATAAACCCTTCTTGGTGCTTAAACACAGCAACAGAAAAGCAACAAAGAAGTAAACCAGGAACTCAGGAAGGTGGGAGCTTGTCAAGCGCCATGGAAGGGGGGCTTGGCTAGCAGGAAATTGCAGTATTTTCAAGCATTGAAAGAGAAGAACTGTCCAGCCAGATTCCTGAACCCAGTGGGAATGCCCTCCTGGGAGGAATGGGAAATTACGACTGAGGCGAGGCCATGATTTCCCTTTTGTAAGATTTATTTTGATTTTATGTGTATGGTGTTTTGCCTGCATGTATGTCTGTGCACCGCCTGATGCCCAAAGAAACCAGAAGAGGGTGTCAGGTCCCCTGGAACTGGAGTTACAGTTGGTTGTGAGCTACCATGTGGGCGCTGGGAATCTGGATCCTCAACAAAATATGAGTAAGTGAACCACAGCAAGGAGGAGAATAAACATCAGAACCAAGCAGCTCCGGGTATGCGGGAGTGTCAGTCTCTAGTGACAAACTAAAGGTCACATGCTCATACCAACCAATGCAGGGAAAATGGACAGAACGTGACACTCATTGATGACAAAGATGTCCCAGGAATCAGAGGTGAACTTCCTGGGTAAGGACCTCTGTAGGGTCATCCAGCTAAATAAATTCGTATCATTTACATTTATGGGAAAGGACTACATGTTTTTTCTCACGCTGGAGAGAACAAGAACAGAGCAAGAATGCCCAATCATCAATTCTACAAATCAAAGCTCGGAACCAAAAGCCACATAGGCCAACAAATAAAAATATTCCAGTCTGTAATTTACAAACAAAATCCTTAGGTATAAACCCACAAAAGGTGTGCAGGATCCTGCATTCTGAAAGCTACACAAGGCTCATGGGAGAAATCAAAGTCTCACTTGAGTGATCTCCAAGTTCATGGGCTGAAGCTTACTTCCCAGGTCCTAGAGTTCAGTAAGAGGGCAGCTGGAAAGTTGTTAAATCATGGCAGCTCTGGAAAATAATTAGCAACTTTATAAAGGGTTTGGGGGGGTGAGCTTGCTCTTCCATCTCCGTTGCCATGGGCACAGTCTCCTGAGGGGCACAGCACCAAGAAGCCATCTTGGAAGCAGAGGGCAGCTTTCCATAGGTGAACACATTGACCTTGGGCTTCTCAGCCTCCAGAAGCAGGAGAAGTAAGTTTGTGTTGCGTATGAATTGCACCTGGTCTGTGGCGTTTCATTATAGCAGCGGACCCAGAGCAAAGCTTAGGTAGTAAAGGTATCCACTCTGCTCAGATTGTTTGCTACACGGTGGCATCCTTTAGGCAGAAAAAGGGAGCATTCCAAAATGTACGGGCTGAAGAGACTAAATCTGTTTTGAAAAGGAAGACTAAAGCAGGAGCAGATGGTCTGCCTGCTTCCAGGGTGGGCATTGTTATAAACACCACGTGCTTCCAGGGTGGACATTGTTATAAACACTACCTGCTTCAAGGGTGGACATTGTTATAAACCCCAAGTGCTTCCAGGGTGGGCATTGACAAGAGCTGTCCCACTGAGTCATACTCCTGTCCAAACAACTACAGACTGTTATGAACAGCCATCTGGGTCCTGGGAATTGAACCTGAGTCCTCTGGAAGAACAGCCAGTGCTCTTAACCACTGAGCCATCTCTCCAGCCCCAGACGCTTTCTTGCTAGTGAGCTGTTTGAGTTCTTCCTACGTTTTGGAAATTAACCCCTGACCATGTGGAAGGCTTACAGGTCTCTCCATTGCTTCCTTCCTGGGCAGACACTTCTTGGTTTGGGGCTCCTGTTAGGAACAGAGCAGGTTTTGCACTTCTGAGAGAACAGTAAGTCTTGGGCATCCTGGTCTCCACTGTGGTCTTTTCCTAGCAGGGACCACAAGCTCCTGCTGGGCCAGGGTAGACTCCTCAAGCTCTCCCCCAGGGGCACACTCAAGTTTGTGAACCCCTACCAGGGCAGGGTGGGTAAGTAAACACAGTTACCTGAAGGCTGTGAAGGCAAAGTTTACACCTTTCAGAAAGGTCATTGATATGGAAATAATTCCTCAAAATGGCTGGGTCTCCAGGCCCTAGTCAGTCCCCAAACCCATTCCCTGCACCGGTATCTCCCGCCTGTGCCCCACACCTCCATCCCGTTCCCGCCCCCACCTTGATGGGATTAAAATACCCCCCAAACCTTTCTGTTGACAACGTAGTGTCAAATACCTCTGCCCAGGCAGAAGGCTGTTTACCATGTGATTAATATGCACATAAAATGTTGTCTGAGCCCAAATACACAAGCTGGGAAATCAAAGGGGGTCCTCACACTGCTCTCTGGCTTCATCCTGAACGTTTATTTTGTTTTAAAATAACTTCCTCGGTTTCCTTCCTAAAAGAAAGGGAAAACTGCATTTTAAAGTGAAACCCCCACCCCCACCCCATCCCTGCAACACACACTTCTCCAACCAGCTCCCATAACCAGAGCGGAGAGTCGCCCAGCTCTTCCTGAGTCCTTCCCTCAAGCCGTAGGTGAGACTTTAATATATATTCCCGGAAATTTAGAAGCTACAAAGGGCCGCGTTTTGTCTGGAATCTGTATTACTACCTAAGAGACGCTTGCGGACTTGGGGCGTGTATGTGTGTGTGTGTGTGTGAGCTGATCACTAACACACGGTACCCTTTGAACCGCGTCCCCTTAATAAACGTAAAAGATCTTTAACGAAATGCTTGTGGCCTTTAAAGAGTGGGTTTCTGACTTGGAGTTGCACCCATGATTTTGTTTTAAAATGGTGCCCGTAGAGAGTACCAACAGGAAAAGAGGGGCCGGGGCACACGTGTCTTGAGAGCTTAATTGCGCTCAGCAGACAGTTGACAGGTCAATGGTTAAGTCAAAATGATTTTGTGTAAGCGACAGTTTGCTTCTGAGGCAGATTCATTGGCAACTTAAGGTTATAAACGTGTTGAGTGACTTCATTTTTAATTCTGACCAACATACTGAAATTGTAAAGAAGAAATGAATACACTTTTGAAATCCAACATACTTAAAACTATTTTCCTCCATTTTTTACTTTCCAACAAAGACAGGGAGAGCCTAGGAATCTGCCTCTCATATGGGCAGGTGAGATCCCAGCCCAGATTTTTGAATGAAAAGCGTCAGAAGTAATAATAACAATAATAATATATGATTATAATATATAATGTATGTTACATAATAATAATAATAATTATTAATTATTGGAATAGTACTTAACAATTTTCATTCAGTAAACCCATCTGTTGTTTTGCAAATTAGCAGCAAGTGGAAGGCACTTCCATGGTGTGTGTTTACCCCAGTCTGGGAAGCGGCTTCTCCATCCTTCACTGGTCTAATTAGGCTCGACTGATGTTTTGTTTGTTGTCTTTGAGACAGAGCCTGGCTATGCAGCCCTGGCTAGAACGTCACTCTCCGCTTCATTCTCCTGTGTTGGGACCGTCGGCCTTCGCCACCTGCACGGGACTGTAAAATCCTCAGCACAGTTTGGGGACTGATACTTCGGAGCCCAGATCTGAATTTCAGTGACCTAAATCTTAGAGTTCCTTGACTTCCTTCCTAAAAGAAAGGGAAATCTACATTTTACAGTGAAACCTCCCCTCCCCCTCCGCACACTTCTCAGCCAGCTCCCATCCCTGTGAGAGTGGAGGGCCGCCCAGCTCTTCCCGAGTCCTCACCCACTTCACTCTGTGACAGAGCACGGAAGGAGGGTGCACGCAGAGATGTGGGCCACGGGATGCGTGGTCTCTGAGCCCCCTCTCTTGCCTCACACTTCATCAATGAGGCTTGTGGGTCAGATTTCCAGGCTCTTCCCGGGTACTAAGGCTTAGACATTCTTAAACTTCTGAGGGACAGACTTTCTACAGCCACTCTACGTAGGACACAGTCAGAGTCAATGTCCAGGTGAGAGACTGACAGTACGCAGTGCTTGAAGCCTCTGAGGTCCAGTTGGAGGAAGAGCGAAGGAAGCGAACCCAGAGCTGTGTGAGGAGAGGAGGAAGCGAACCCAGAGCTGTGTGAGGAGGAGAGAAGGAAGCGAACCCAGAGCTGTGTGAGGAGGAGAGAAGGAAGCGAACCCAGAGCTGTGTGAGGAGGAGAGAAGGAACTGAACCCTAGAGCTGTGTGAGGAGAAAAGGAGGTTTTTGTTTTTGTTACATTCTGAAATTTTTTATTTGATTTTAAGTTTTTGGGGGTGACTCTAGGAGTAAAACCGTCCTTGTGCATAGACTCACAGGGTTGGCTGAGTTCACCCCTGACCTGGAGCTTTCATCCTAGCCAGAACTAACTCTAATAAAGATATTTAAAATGTTTATTTCATGTGTAAGAATGTTTTGCCTGCCTCTGTGTGTGTGTGTGTGTGTGTGTGTGTGTGTGTGTGTACTATGCACATGCAGTGCCCATGCAGGCCAGAAGAGGGCGCCAGATCCCAGAACTGACAGTTGTGAATTGCCATGTGAGTGCTGGGAACTGAACCTGGGCCCTCTGCAAAAGCAGACAGTACTCTTAAGTGCTAAACCATCTCTTCAGCCCCAAGAGGGAACTCCACAAAGCCCAGATGGTCTCCTGCCTGCAGGTGTCAGAGATACCTGTGTTACTGTCTACTCCATAGGAACGATGACCTCGTGGCCCTCAGTTAATCATACTAACGGCACGGAAATCTCTTAAGACTCTTAGGAAACTCAGTTTTTAATCAGCCGGAGTTTTAAAATGGGTTTTCTCGCTAGTACACTGGATGGATGTCCCCCTCTAGCCTCCCATCTCAAGGGTAGTTAGGGATTTCTGTGATGATGCCTTAAAGGGAAAGTGTCGCAGCTTTGTGGGCCAAATCACCCAATTTGACTGTTTTCATTTGTCCCGCGTTTCCTTATTTTCCTTCATTCAGCCAAAACGAAAGGCTTGGGAGAGAAAACAGGGAGGCTGGCAGAAGACAAGGGCCACAGGAGAGCAGAGGAGCCCAGGCCTGTTGGGTGTGGGGTGGGCTTGAGACTCTCACCACTGGGAAGCACAGAGGGGTGGCTTGATGTCACCAAGGTGTCCAGGGGCCTCTGCACGCCAAAGCACTCTCCGAGACAGCTCAAGACTCCTGGGAATGCAGTGAAGGGGACTGGGAACCAGCAGCATACCCAGAGCTACGGACGCTTGATACGCAACAGGCCTGGGATACAAAGCAATGCCGAAAGGAAGTGGTTGGCTGGGGTCAATGCGTGGCTCAGCCTTGCAGCTCATGCGTTGTACCCTAGCCACAACGAGATAAACAGCAAAAGGCCCATTAAAAATTATAATATGTGTGTCTGTGTGTGTGCATGTGTACACGCACATGTGTCACAGTGCACAGGTGGAGGTCTGAGGACAATTTAGGGGAGGAGGTTATTTCTTTCCACCATGTGGATTTCAGGGATCACACTCAGGCTATGCTAGTTCTGTTGGTCCTCCTTCAGAACTTGACAGTAAGGCCTGATTGCTAAGACACCACGTACTTGAGCCATAGAACAGAGAGAGGGTTGGCTCAGTGCTTAAGAGCACTCTGCTCTTCTAGTGGACCCGGGTTTGATTCCCAGCACCTACATGGTGACTCACAAACATCTGTAACTCTAGTTCCAGGGGATATGACACCCTTTCTGACATCCACAGGCACGGTACACACACGGTATACAGATATCCATGCAAGCAAACACTCATATGCATAAAAGAAAATACATCTGTAAAAAAAGAACATGGAGAAATCACGCTGTTACTAACTTGGAAGCTTTGTCCTTACTGGCCAGCTTTCACAGAGCTGGAAGTGCTATGTGTACCAACAGAGGAGAAAAATGACCACCAATCTCACCTAACTGAGAACCCTGTGAGCTATGTAATGACGGCCTGGCAAGACAGGACCGTTGGTGCAATGTTGGCATCAATGTTATGGGAGTGACCAACCATTTTCTGATTGGATTTAAGGCCTACTCTACCAATGGAGACCCATTGGTAGAGTAGGCCTTAAATAGGTACCATTATTGGAGCCAAGAACCTGTGGCTAGACCAGTCATCGGCCCCGGGGACACAATAGTATTGAACTGACTTACGATGCCGCATTATTACACCCTAGATTAGTGCATTGCTCAACTCTCATGAGAGACGATGGCAATTATCACAGAGACCCACAACTGACCATGGGCAGAGAGTAAGAGACTTTCTACACCGCAACCCTTCCACCCAGGCTCAGGGGTCACCGAGGAAGAGGAGTAGAAAGAGTGTAAGAGCCACAGGCGGTAAGAAACCTCAAGGAAACGGCGCTTTCTGGAGTAGCAGGGCGGCTGCACACACGCGTCCACAGCAGTTGACGGACAGCAGGCACGAGGCCACACAGGCTCAGGCCAGACAGAAGCACAGCACAGCGGACGGGTGGGGGGCTATTGGCAGCCGATAGCTGCTGGGAGAGGGGGAGTCTGCTTATATGGGTGTGACCCCTGGTGCGATGACACCCTCCAGTGAGGGTGTGGGAGCTAAACTGTGGTGAGTTAGACACAAACCAGAGAGTTGGGTGGTAGGAAAGGGGAGGGGGCCATTGTGAGGTGTTGGGGGAGGGTAAACATGATGCAAATGATGCAAATGCATTGCACAAGATTCTCGAAGAACTGATAAAAATGAGAAAGGAGTTGGAGACCAAGACATGCTCGCCCATAATATAAAACAGGTTGTCACCCTACACGACCACAGACCAGAACTTGAGGAGCTGTCTTTGCATTGGAAAGAGATCTTCATCTCCAACCTTAGTTGAAGTTCCAGTTTGGTGTCTGAGTCCCAGTAAGTCAGAAGTAAGTCACGAATCTCACCGAATCCGCCTGCTCGGTGGGCATGGTAACGACGTCTCTACCTGACATTGTCCTGGAGCCTGTTAACTTTTAGAGTTTTCTATTTGTTCATGTGTGTGCGTGTCTACGTCTGTGTCAGCGTGCGGTGTACGGTTGTCCTCGGAGGCAGAGGGAGGTGTCGGATCTCCCAGAGCTGCCCGTGGCGGGTGCAGGGAACCGAGCCTGGGCCTCTGAGAAGAGGACGCACTCTTAGCTGGACATGTCTCCAGAATATCCTCTACCTTCTACCTTTCTCTCCAGCCCCGACCCCACTTTTCTAACTTTTCCCAAGTTTTGAACAATTTACCACAGCACCCCCGCAAAAAAATTTTCTGTTTTTTTTTTTTTTCTTTTTCAATACAGGGTTTCTCTGCTGTAACTCTGGCTGTCCCAGAACTCGCTCTGTAGACCAAGCTGGCCTTGAACTCAGAGATCCACCTGCCTCTGCCTCTGAGTCCTGGGATTAAAGGTGTGTTCCACATCACCCGGTCTAAAAACAACCTTTAAAAAATTATATTTACTGATTTCTTTCTGTGTTTCTATGGGAAATATTTTCCTAAAATAGTGAAAGAGCCAGCCCAGCGGTGGCAGCACACGCCTTTAATCCCAGCACTCGGGAGGCAGAGGCGGGCGGATCTCTAAGTTAGAGGCCAGCCTGGTCCACAGAGCTAGTTCTAGGGCAGCCAGGGCTACACAGGTAAACCCTGTCCAAGGAAACAGAGAGAGAGAGAGAGAGAGAGAGAGAGAGAGAGAGAGAGAGAGAGAGGGAGAAGGGGGAGAGAGGGAGAGAGGGAGAGCGAGAGAGCGTAAACTTCGAATTGTAGAATTTAGTTTATAAAAATGTCATATAGATACTATAATTTATAACAGCTGAAAGATGAGATTTCCCACAGTAACTGAATTTTCATCACCTTCTAGAACCAGTGTTTCTCAATCTGTGGGTCATGACCTCTTTGAGGGTTGAACGACCCTTTCACAGGGGTCACCTGAGACCATCTGCATAGCAGACATTTACATTATGGTTCACAGCAGTAGCAAGTTACAGTTTTGAAGTAGCAACAAAAATGATTTTATGGTTGGGGGTCACCACACCATGAGGAACTGTGTTAAAGGGGCGCAGGTGTTTCTAGTGGACGACTTTAACTTCCCTCTTGGGTGTGAGCCCTGGAAGTGAACTGGGGTGTAAGGTGTACACTGTAGAGGCTCTGGCAATCCTAATTACAGACATAAGCCAACAGACCATCAGGCTACTGAACTTCATTTAAGGTTGAGGGTCCATTATGAAACATTCTGGAAATTAGTGTTAGTCCAAAAAAAGAAAAAAAACTCCCCAACTACTCAGGGTTTATATAAGGAAGAGTCTCTCTGGATGGCTGTCTGCGTTGTTCTGAGAGGGGCCTGTAAAAACCATATATCCAAAGAAAGAGAAGGAGAGGGGGGCAGTGGGGTACACCCCCTTCTCCTGGATGGTGGCTCTTCTGTCTGGTTCTTGGCTTGGTCAAATGTGATACTCCATGGAAGTAGGCTATGGGAGAGTTTGGCTTCTAGAACGCTCGCCTGGAGGTGGGGTGGGGAATCTGGTGTCTTACGCTTTCTAAACACTTTGGCTTATAAACCACACACTCATACTGGGATGTTTTAAGTAAAACTATTAGGAACTGTATCTTAATTCCCAGCAGCATTAGGGGCAGAAGAGAGCACCAAATCCAAGACACAGAGACGTTGTAGATTCAGAACCAAAAAACCTATAGATGTATACACACATGTCCTGTACTAAATTCCTGTGTTTCTGGTTCTAGTACAATTAAAATCAGTGTGTCAGGAATTCCATCACAAACCAGCAATGTGCTGTTCTAATGTCCAGCAGATGGCACATGAAATATACAAATGAAAATATATTTGAATTTATTTTCATTGAGCAAAATGAACCTACAGTAATGTGTGTGCCCATTCACCGAGGGACCCCAGGAGACAGCAGACTTGTCTAAATAGGAAGACACCCTTTTTTTTACCACAGTCCCTACTGGAGTTGAAAGTGCTTTGTCGTCGCTCTGTAAATGTGACTAAGGTATTTATGATGATCAACTCTATGACACAACCTCTTCGTCCAGCAAAGGGGATAGCAAACAAGTTTTGGGTAATACTAAGGGGCACTGCACAAACATCTAAGGCCTCCGGGAAACTTATCCTCAGCTGGTTTTCCCACATACTTCCTGAACCATCTAAGACACGAAAGCTTAAAAAGCCGGGAATTCCTAAGCCCCTCTCTGTGTGTGGTCTGGGGTGACCTGGAGAAGGACCTGTGAGGTTGCCCAGGGCTCTGGGTACCCAGGACCGGGAATGGTAGTAGCGACGGATAGCCGCTGGGTGTCGCTGCTGCGAGGACAAAGGGGTGCGAGGCCCTCATCCCTGAGGATGCTTAGGATGTGCGCAGGCGGGGGTGGGCTGGAGAGGGGTGGAGAGGGGTGGAGGGGGTGGGGGGGCCCTTTTCCTGCTGTGGAAGAACGCGGCCCAGTAAGAAATGTGGAATAGTGTATACGGCAAGATGGAAAACAAGCCACTACTGCTTTAAGCAACTTGAAAGAACAGTTTATAACTTGTGGAGGCTCAGAGGAACATTTGGGAAGTCCAAAGACTAATTTTAAAAAATGAGAAACCGGAGATGGGGGAAGCGGGGTGGAGTGGGGGGAGGGAAGGATGGGGGTCGGGATGTATTATGCGAGAGAAGAAAAAGAAAATTTAAAAATGCAAATAAATAACAACAACAAAAACAAAAAAAACCGAGAAATTGTTTCAAAAGACGCTGGAAGGTGGGCTTAACACCCCTCCCTGGTCTCCCACCGTGGCCAGCCAGGGATCGGGTGGGGCAGGCAGCTCTTTACCTTGGAGTTGGGGCGCCCACCTGCCCCCTGCAGCTGCAGGTCCTGAGAAGAGATCACAACGTCCGAGGGTTCTTCCTCCTCACCCCTAACGACACAAACTTGAAGGGGGAACCGATGGAGACTACAAACAGGTTTATGGCCTGCCAGCAGGGTTCTGGGCTCCAAATTGCCGGGCGAGGCAGTCCCCGGTGGTTTTGGCCGGGCGGGTGCGCAGGTCCCTGTGGTGTGCTCATTAGCGCCCACTCTGCTTAATGGCTTCCTGTGGCTGCTTGTTTACTTCTCTTTGCCTGCGGCTTTGTTCCTGGCTACCGCGCGCGCTCACCACTTTTCTTTACTTGTTTGCAGCCACAGCCCAAAGCACCGCCAGCATCCCCGCCCAAGGCATCTCCTGGGTCCCCTCCGAGGTCCAACGCCTACCTGGTAAGACAGGACCCTGCGTGCTGTCCTCTACGCAGGAGCACCCTGAGAATCACAAACGCCCAGGAAAAGGGATCCAGGCCCCTGCCGGGCCAGGCCGGCCTTTAGCCACAAGGCCTTCCACCAATCACCTGCCCAGGAGCCGGGCAGAGGGGAGACCCAACACCTCTACCCAAGCCCAGCATACCTCTGGACCTGCGGGCCTGGCTGTAAGGCTCGAGTTGGCTGGGAATCTCCCAGCCCTGGTCCTTTAAGCACTTCCTTGAGAGAGCCACTGTCTGAATCTGGATAGTCCACACTTTCCACAGAATACTAGCTTAACCGGCCTCCTGTTTCTGCGTCAGAAACTGCGGTGGTGTGAGTTCTGTGGATCGTAAGCTGCCTTTTGATTACCTAAAACAAACGGATGAACACCAACCACCCCTAACTAGAGGGCAGCGCGTGGCCGATTTGATTTTATTCTTGGATTTGTTAAATCCCGGGCCACACTGTTTCAGAGGGTAGATCAGACCAATCAAATGGTGTCCATTGCGCCAGGCGAACTCCGGCGAAGCCCGGTGTCTGCCAGCTTCCAGACAGATTCACCTGAGGCTGCACAAGAAGTCCAGGTGTTCATCTCCACACAGAAAGTGACCTAGGAATGTCCTTTCCATCAAACAACCACGGGCTTAGTTGCTTGATGCTAGACTCACAGAGAGGCCACTTTGAACTGGGTACACGAGTACTCTTGCCCTTTTGTGAACTGGAAATGGAAAACGCCACCCGCAAAGTCCCTGAGGGGAGGGGCGGACCCCGGCCAGTGTTGGAGGTCCCTGGACTTCCCTTAGAGATGGACCCTTGTGTCCACAAAGCAGAATTGTATTTGAAAAAAGGAAGAGTCCCGCCGAGGCCTCCTTTCTGCGGAACCGGCAAGTGTATTGTGCCTTGCGGCAGACAGCATATTCCTGTGTGACAGTTAGGGTAGAGGTGTGGTCACAGGGGACTGGTAATGTCAGAAGCTCCCGGCTTCCCTCCCAGACCAGCCCTCCTCCCACCTAGTATCCCCTAGTGTTAACTTCAGACCACTACCATTAGCTTTAAAAAGGAAAGAGATCAGGCTGCTGCCTTCTGTCTGTCTGCCTTCTGAGTTCTCCCTTTAATTGTTGACATGTAAATGAACACACAGAACTTAGGGTCAGAACTCTTCAAAAGTGTGATGGGTGGTTATTAATGTTCTTCTTGTGCCTCTATTGACAGTAAACCTGTCAAATCCTGTCAGTAAAGCTGACAAAGTTACCCAGAAGTCGCACTCTGATGTTTACAACCTGGATTACTTTTTCACTCAACTTGTGACTTACAGTTAACCATTAAAAATGTCATTCCACAGTAGGTATTTATTTATATGCCCATTCTCTTTGAAAATAAGATTATAGGGTTGCAAAACGAGCTGACCAAATGTGGAATCCTGAAGAACATGAGTGACCATGAGAGTTTCTGGAAGCTGGTTCAGGAAGAAGCTCTTGGAATGGAAATTACAGAAAAGCTCCAGAAGATAAAATTTAAGTGTTTGTATATTTCCTTTCCCCCCCCCCATTGGGGCTTTTTGTTACTTTTGGTAGGAGGTTCTAGGAAAGCGGTCTGTCTTTCAGCTGGTCTGTCTCAAGACAGCTGTGATTAAAGATTTAAATGCTGTATCCATAATAATTTTATTAACAAGACAACTGTTTGGGTGATAAAATAAACACCAGCAAAGCAGTGGTTAATGTGGGTGGTGTTTTCCTTTCTGTTGTCAAGGCAGCAGAGTTGATGCTGCCAGGAACTGGGTACTTGGTTAAGCAGAATTACAGTGTTCCCCTGGATCTTGCCAGGGTTTCCTGCCTTTCTCACCAGAGTGAAGAAATTCATTTTGGTAACTATTGATTTATTTCTTGCTGAGACCTGAGTGAGCATATATGTGACAAATTGGGTGGAGTGTTGGAGAGAAGGATCTTTTGCCTGTGTCTGTGGGTGCAGTGCCCTGAGGGTGGTCAGCTTGCTTCGTGAGGCTCCAGGAAGGTTGACTCGCTGATGCTCAGTGGCATAGCTTTTCACAGTGTCATCTCTGTGTGTCATCAGGCCTGAAGTCAGGGCTAATTCATAGGCTGTAACTCTTTCTGGATGAACAGAGAAAGCCGTGTTTGAACTGTCTGTAGGGTTAGAGTACACAACCTGTTTTCACCGTCTAAAGCACCTTTGTGTGAAGGTAAATGTGCTGCTTCCAAGGTCCTTTAAAAGTGCATCTGCCGTCAAAACTGCTCTTGGCCCTTAGTGATTGTTCATGGTTTATGAAAGGGCAGTGTGGAGCTGTGGAGTTGGTTCAGCTATTGCACGAGACCTGAGTCCAATCTCTGGCGTATGTAAAAGCCAGCGTGTAGCTGAACACGGAATCCAACACCGAGGAGACAGAGACTGAGGATCCACAGGGCACAAATGTGCAGCCTGCCTAGCTGAACACTGGCCAGTGAGAGCCTCTGTTTTAAAAAATACAGATCTGATATCAACCGCTGGCCTTCCATGCGCACACACAGACACACATACACACACACAGACACACAGACACACACACATACATACAGACACAGACACACATACATACATACACACACATACACACACAGACTCACACACACAGACACACACATACATACACACAGACACACACACAGACACACATACATACATACACACACACATACACACACACACAGACACACATACATACACAGACACACATACACACACACATACATACACACACACACATACATACATACATACACACACACATACACACACATACACACACATACACACACAGATTCACACACACAGACACACACACATACACACACACAGGCACACACACAAGCACACACACAGGCACACATACATACATGCACATACACAGACACACACACACACATACATACACACACACAGACACACATACATACACACACACATACACACATACATGCACACACACATACATACATACACACACACATACACACACAGACTCACACACACAGACACACACACATACACACATACACACACAGATTCACACACACAGACACACACACATACACACAGACACACACACACAGACACACATACATACACACACATACACACACAGATTCACACACACAGACACACACACATTCACAGACACACACACATACACACACACAGGCACACACACAAGCACACACACAGGCACACATACATACATGCACATACACAGACACACACATACACACACATACACACACAGACTCACACACACAGACACACACACATTCACAGACATACACACACACACACACACACACAGACACACACACACTTGAAGTGGGTTTTTTTATTTTATTGCATCTGGAGGGTTCAGTTAAACCCAGGTCCACAAGCATGCTGAGGGAGTACTCTACCACTAAGTCACATCCTCAGCTCTTTATTTAAAAGTAAACAAAAACTACCACACCCACCATCCCCAACAGAAAAATGTTTTGAGGTGAGTCTCATTAGGTTTCCCAGACTGACCTCAGACTTGAGTCTGCTGCCACCCGCCTGCTCTATCATTTCAATCACTTTTTACTTTTATTTTATTTATTTTATTTTATTTAGTCTTTTTGAGACAGGGTTTCTCTGTTGTAGCCCTGGCTGTCCTGGATCTCACTCTGTAGACCAGGCTGGCCTCGAACTCACAGAGATCCACCTCCTGAGTGCTGGGATTAAAAGCGTGTGCCACCACTGCCCGGCTTCAAGCATTCTTTAAAAACAAAGTTTCTCTATGTAATGTAGCAGGCTTCTCTCAAATATGTGCCTTTCCTCTTAAGCTTCCCGGGTGCCAGGGTTCAGGTAAAGAACGCCATGCCTAGCTTTATAAAAACATTGATTATCACTTATCTATGCCAATTATATACATGAATGCTGAAATTAAAAAAATAAGTCTTGCATAGGTGGCAGCCTATAAATTTCCAGTTTTACGCCCAAAGGAACAATCTGTTCAAACATTGAGCTAGCTAGGTTTTCAACATTGAACAGCCGATCTGAACATGAATTCACACTGTTCCTGCATATAGGGTAACGAACATTTAGGCGATTACAAGTTTGGCTTGTTGATGACCCTCCAATCTCTCTCCCCAGTGATGAATCCCAGGCCGTGGCTGCCAGCTGCTTCCAGGAGGAAGGGCACCAGGAAGGGCAGCCCTGCCCAGGACAGTGGGACACGCCAGGGAGCACAGGTAAGAATTCCTCTGCGGGTGAAAAATGCATTTTCCAACACAATGTTGATTTCTTTTCTCTTTTTATTGAGAAAAAAATGTTTCGTGTCTATGAGATTTGAAACTTTTTTATTATTTAGCAGTAAAATCGCCATTTTAAAAAGCAACTGGCGTGATGTGCACTTTAAAATTCTTACTACACAACACATAGTATTCTTGCATCGCCTCCTAGTTTCATTTGAAGAATGTACAACAAAAAAGCCGTCTTGATTCTCACCTTTCGGGTGCGTCTCGAGAGAACCCTGGGCTTGAAAGGACTTGGGGAGTGGGGTTAGCCAGATGCCTGTGAGCTCCTGCTACGCCACTATGACCAAACAGAAGTGCTCATTGTGACTCAGTTCACCATGGCAGGGAGGGCGTGGTGCTCCTGCCTCTGGAGCAAGGTGGCTCCCATCACGGCAGAACAGGAAGCCGACGGCAGCTGGACCCAGAGGAACCGTCGGAGGCCCATTCCTGGGGGAGCATACTTCCAGCAGCCAGACACCACTCTCTCAAATGGTCCCGGCCTCCCGGCAATGCCGCCAGCCAGGAGTGAGTTCCTAAGATGTGAGAGTCTACAGGAACTTTCACTTGTTTGGAGAGAAAGGAAATTATTCACTTTTTATTCTATAAAATCACAGTGCAAGGAAGTCAAGGAGCCTTCCTGTCAAAGTCGGGCCCATGGGGATGGAGAGAAACCCAGTGAGAACTTGTGACTTCCAGAGGCCGTTAGTTCAGTTCCCAGCACCCATCAGGCAGCACACAACTGCCTATAACTCCGGCTCCCGGAGACCTGACCCCTTCTGGCCTCCATGGGCACTGTGCTCGATGGTACACTCACACACAAACACACACACACACACACACACACACACACACACGAATCTTTGAGAAAAAAAGAGAGCAGGCTTCTTGTGATCTTACAGGGTCTGTGTGTTTTAACGAGGAAGGACTCTGTTCCGTGGAGAGCAGGCTTCTCAACCGAGTTGGATTCAGCCTCTGCCTCAGTGAGATGCTTGGCTCTGCCTCTGTCCAGTGGTCAGCTCTACTGCAGAATTGGGCTGGTGATCCGACCACCAACAGGTCTCTAGTCCCCACCACAATCCTGCTATTCTGTGTATCTACACTCCCTCCAGCTAAGTGATAACGAGCTGAGGAGCCTCTCCATCCAGCCAGAGGGCCACAGTTTGAATTTTAAAGTCTGGAGGAACTTGGGAGGCAGTGTGGACTATACATGCATGTCCGGGCTGCACTGAGCCAATCGTGTTCCAGTTTTCCTTGTTAATTTATATGCTCATCATGGTGATGGAGAAGCCCAGTCTTGGGGTAGAAAATCTGCACTTGACTTTTGACCTTGCTCCCTTACAGGTGGTTTGGGCAGGGCTTCAACCTCCCTGGGTCACTTCTTCCTCTCTAGAGGTATGACAGTGCCTGTTTAAAAGGTCCTCGTAAGAGGGGCCCATACAGAAAGGCCCTGGTGTCAACCGCTCTGAGGATAAGCATGATAACGTTTTCTTCCACCACAGATGGTTGCCTCAACTTTTGTTTTTGAGATAGGGGCTTGCTACATAGCTTAGGTTGACCTCGAATTGGCAATCCTCCTGTCTCAGCTTCCCAATCGCTGGGCTGATAGATGGCGTACCACCACACTCAGTTCAAATAATTGTTGTTTTGAACTTCTGTCCTGGAAAGCTGTTTCAGATCAGATGGAAGCCAACATACTTAGACACGTTCTTTCCACTGTGTCCAGCCTGCAGACAGTGCTGTGGAGGTCTGTCTCACACTTGGGTGCAAGGAACATGGTATTTTTGGTTTGCTCCACAGACCATGTCTGGGGGTGGGGGCACTCTGTCAGACGGCTGGACTTGGCTGAGAGTTTAATTTACAACCAAGGGTTTAATTTACTTACCAACTGCATTCAATGCAGAGGACAGATGGGCCTTTGACCGTAGACTCTTGGTCCATCTAGCAATTTTGAATCAAAGCAAGTCTTACACATGTTTCAGGAATGGCAGTTTTCTTGAATAGCGTTAGAAACAGGCAAGCGTTGAAGACAATCACCGTCTTTATCATCTTTGTAAACATCTCAACGGGACAGGTTTGGAGGTAGGTGCGTGGGAGGTGATTGGTTTGGGGGAGGTCAGGACAAGTGTCTCCGTAAGAGAAGTTCCAGAGGGCTTGCTCTGCCTCCCTCCATATGTGAGCACAGAAGGGAGGGGGCTGTCTCCATCCCTACGACCTGCATGCAGGTTCCATGATCTCTTACTTCACGTTCGGAGCCACGAGAGGTTCCTGCTATTTAAACAGCCCGCCTGTGGTATTCTGAGATGGCTGGAGCTAGGACAATATTCCGATACACGTGTTGCATGGTTCCTTCTTTATTCTGGGGAGCTTCAGAGACCAGAAAGAGGACCCATGGGAAGACAGTCAGGGAAGTAAAGTTAAGATCATATGAGTGGAATTCTCTTTGTTTGTGAAGGACTAAAAGTGAGTCATGGAGCCTGGTGTCGTGGTGCATGCCTTTAATCCCAGCACTTGGAAGGCAGAGGCAGGTGGATCTCTGTGAGTTACAGGACAGCCAGGGCTACATAGTGAGTTCTAGGACAGCCTGGTCTATGTAGAAAGACCCTGTCTCAAGAAAGAAAGAAAAAAAAAAAAAAACGTGGCGCTGGAGGGGCTCATTGGCCATGCTGACTTGACATTGTGGTGGTGTGCGCTGAACTAAAAGCCCCCACCCCCTGAGAGCATGTGGTCACTGAACACTTCTGGCAACTCAAAATGTAGACTAATTTACATGTAGAACAGAAGCCACCAGAAACACAAACATATGGTATGGAAGACTGGTGACCAACTTCCCTCCCTAGCGCCTGTTGACTGCCTGTGCTCTTCTAGGGGTGAGACCCTGTGAGATCCCCCCACTCGCGCTGGTGATGCCCTTGTTTGGGTCTCGTTTTGGTGAGAATAGTGTTGAGGTGTCCTGTGTGCAGCTTCCCTGTCGTATATAGAAGACACTGTCTTTCAGCAGATGTCCTGGGCCTCGGGATCTCTTCTGTGATGCTCCCCGAGCCCAGCTGCGGGGGCTCTGCTGTAGATGTATCAGCTGGGGCTGCTCATCTACGGTCAGTTGTCATCTGCGTGTAACCAGTTGTGGATTTCCGTAACGATCTCCACCTGCTGCAAATGTGTGTGTGTGTAAAATTATATAATTCGTTAAGCTTTTTAGATTTATTTTATATTCTGAGTGTGATTTTAGACCTCATTTTTATTTCGAGTATTACATATGAGTGTCTTGTCTGCGTGTCTGTGCACCAGGTACATACCTGGTGCCTACAAAGACCAGAAGAGGTGTGAAGTCTCCTGGAACTAGAGTTAGACATGGCTGTTAGCTGCCATGTGGGTGCTGGGAATCAAACCCCGCGTCCACTGGAGGCGCGCTCAGTGCTCTCAATCTCTGAGCCACTTCTCCAGCCCTCAGCTTCTTTTTTAAACTAGTGTTTTGCTATATGTTTGTAACTACACCAGGCACGTGCAGTGCCTGTGGACACCAGAAGAGGGCGTCAGGTCCTCTGGACATGGACAGACAGACACGCGTGAGCCTCCACGTGGGTTCTGGGAACCAAACCAGCTAAAGCAGCTGCTGCTTCTAACCACTGAGGCTGCGTCGTCTTCCCACCCTGAGGACTTCCAGCTCTTGGTCCCCCTGTCTGGGACGACAGGCCTGTGTCGTCATGTCCAACTCCAACTCAGTAGCCGTCCAGGGCAGGGATTCTCAGCCTGTGGGTCGTGACCCCTTTGGAGGCCCAATGACCCTTTCACAGGGGGCGTCTCAGGCCATCTCCATATCGGATATTTACATTACAATTCATAACAGTAGCAAAGTTACAGTTACGAAGTAGCAACGAAAGTAAGTTTACGGTTGGAGGTCAGCACAGAGGAGCTGTGTTAAAGGATCGCAGCCTTAGGAAGGCTGAGATTCACTGTTTATGGGCTGTTAATATTATCATAACCTCCAACTTTGAATTGGGATCATTTAGAGGACCATCTGCAATCATTAAAGGGCCATTGGAGAAGACTCTGGAGAAGGGACTAACAGTAAACAGTGCCCTGGGTAAGTGATCCGTGGAAGGCTGGTCCTCATGCTAAGGCAGTGAGATGCAGCCTGGTAGGCGAGCAACAGCAGTACTGAATACGCACTAGACAGCATCTGGGATGATCTGCTCCCCCAGCATGGGAAGTGGCGCACCTGACAGCTTCTGGGGCAATCTGCTCCCCTAGCCCGGGCAGCAGCGAACCTGACAGCTTCTGGGGCAATCTGCTCCCCTATCCCGGGCAGCAGCGAACCTGAGTCCTTCAGCAGGAAGGACTCACTTTAGAGGTGAGGAAAAGGATTGTGGGAGAAGCTGGTCACATCTCACCAGGTATTCGCTGGGCACAGGATTGGCCTGGGCTCCAAACCCAGCCTATTTCTAACACCCATAGGCCTGCCTAGCTGTGTGCCATCTCCCTGCACTGGTGCAGTGTCGGATCTCCTGGAGCTGGACCACAGTGGGTGCTGGGAACTGAACTCTGATCGTCTGTAAGAGCAGTAAGCACCCTTAGCCACTGAGCCATCTCTTCAGCCTCAGACAGAGTGACAGAGTGACTCTCACTGAAAGGCCTTCCTCAAATTGCTTTTTGCTGTGTTACTCTTCAGCTCCCTGCTGAGGACAGTCAGGTGAATTTGAAATTAGTTTCAATACAGAGGCTGATGCAGCTCGCACCAAGCTGTGAGGCAGCCCCCCTGCCTTTAATCTGGCCTGGCCCAGGGGAGGCCGAGCTCCTGTTTGGTCTGAAGAAGCAAGGCACACACATCTGGGCTCCACATGGTGACTCAGGAGCTGCAGGGAGGCCTCTGCCTGGGGAGGAGGGGACGGTTCACAGCAAGGTGAGAAAAAATAAAGCTGAACTGAGGCCAGGCTCTGTTAAACATGAAAAGGACAAGGAGTGCTGCCGAAATTAAATCCAAAATGGATTTGAGGTAATGGCCCTAGCAACTTGTCAACAGGCAGGACATCCAGGGTAGACACAGGCAGCTGTGGAGGATGGGCAGGAAGAGGAGAGAAAAACAGGGTCACGCCAGCCTGGCTTGGATCTGTGCCTGTCCCGTTGAGAGCTTCTGTGTGTGTGAGCTCACGGGCTTGTCTAACTACTGGCCATGTGATGCAGCTTCCACTAGAGATGAGATTCAGGGTGCTGTGTCATGAAGTCAGGGCCGGAATGAGATGGAACCACCAAAACACGGGCTTTTTGAATTAGGGTTTCCATGGAGCCTGCGTGCTGCATGCTGAGGCCTGACTGTGTGGCTCAGGAGCACCTCCCAGTGGGCTTTGTCCCATGGGGATGGCCCTATCTCCCCACCCCAGGAACGCAGGTGAATTGCCAGAAGACGGCATTGTCAGGGAAAGCCTGAGAGCCCATCTGTTCTCTGTGTCTGTCTGTCCGCTGCGGGAACTGCCCCCTCCAAAGCTGAATGCTGGCCCACTGTTCACTTCCATCGGAAGGATACTTCCTGTCGCTCCTGGATGCTCAATGTCACCTTTCTGGTATTGCTTTGGTTCCAACAATGTGCACCCAAGGACCTTGAAACTAACAGAAGCTACCCTTTGCCTGTTCAGGAGCCAATCTGATGGTGTAAGAGGAGATAGTTGGTAGTTTTACAGCAAGCTAAAGTCCCTGTCAGCTTGGTTGATGATCAAATGCAGGTCTCTCCTGGGTCTTCTCCACACACCTGTCCTAGAGCAGGTGACCTTCCCACAGGATAACAGCATGGCGGGTCACTCTTCACACCGATGGTGCAGTAGACCTAAAACCCACTCACCCTATATGTCATGCTAGATCTATGGCTGAGAGACCCTGGATTAGTGACCCTGGTATATATGTTAGAACGTAAAAGCCCAGGCCTACCTCACTTCTGAATCTGGAACTCTGGCCTTGGGCCAATCCTGCAAGAACCAGTTAGACCCTAGATTGAGAACCAGGCACTAGGCACCAACTCAATTCAAGTGTTCAGACATCCATGTTGATTTAGGAGCTCCACTCTGGGTCTGTTAATACAGACGGCCTGACTTTGGGTCATCAGTAGAGGGCTGGTTTGTGAGTGGATCCTCTGTGTCCCACACATCAGCCCTGTGTGGTTCTTCAGGATTTCTTGTCACTCTTCCCTGGCCTTGCCATAGATGAAGCAGATGGTAGAATACCTACACCAGAGATACTTGTTCACTGGTGAATTTGCCCTGTCCTGGGACCCAGGGACAATGGGACACACTTGGGAATTATTCATCTGTTGCTGCTTTGCATTTTGAGACAAAGCTCTCACTAAACAGTCTCTTCAGACTGGCCTTTTTGCCTCAGCCTCCTAAGTAGCTGGGACTGTGGGTCTGCACCACCATAGCGGTCTCTGAAGACTCTGCCATGCTGGCAGCTGGTTTTCAGTACTGGGGCTGGAGCCCAGGTCCTCACCTTTGCTAGCAAATGCTCTGTCACTGAGGTACACCATCACCCCCAAATTCACGGGAGACCAAGATGCTTCATTGTGCTGAAGCTAAGCCTGTGGGGTCATCTGGAGTGCGCGAGAGCCTGTGACCACAGGGTGAAATACTTCCATACCCAATGGCCTAGTATGAAAAGCTGAGGAGACTCAGCCTTGCATGTGTGAGTTTGCATGCTGTCAGTCCTCTCTGTGCTGCAGTGCTGTCTGAGGCCCAGTCCCCACGCTTCTGAAGGCTGGGAGGTTCGAGGTCAAGGAGCCTACATCTAGGGAGGACATCATGTACTCTGACCATGGTTCTTAGTAAAGAACCCTTTATAGGAACCCAGAAGGTTGATGGCTTCATCGGAGATGCTTAAGAAACGTTTCTTAGCTGAAGCCCTCATAGATGGAATCCCTGGAAACAGCACAGGGAAACCCCAAGGAAGGGGCACAGGCAGCTGGAGGTACTTCCCTCCCTCCCCCTGCTCCCTCCCTCCCTCTGCTCCCTCCCTCCCCTGTTCCTTCCCTCACTGGCAACAGACCTGGCATGGGCAGAGCCTGTGGAAGAGTCCAGGCAAGAGCTGGTATTTGATGAACACTAGGACACTGAAGGGCTGGATTCCTTGGACCCTGCACCCCCTGCTCTCCCTGGGTGCTCTGCCCTGTCTGTGAGTACAGGAGCAGAGACCAGACCCTCCTGGACAGAGGGGGGGGGGCTGCAGCTTCTTCCTCCTCCTTCCTTGAGATGGAAGAATACACATCTTCCTTGTGTTGCTCAGGCTCAAACTTGCTCTGTAGTCAAGGGTAACCTCAGATTTCCGGTCCTCTTTCCTTCACCTCCCTGGGAGCTAAGATCAGAAGCATGTGAAGGGGAAAGCTGAGTTGCTATGGGCTGACTTTGCCTTCGATATCTCATGTTGGTCACATCCTGTGTGGAGTTTGTCAGCGAACCGCACTAGCCTCTCTTCAGAACCTGGGAACACCGGCCCGCCAATGAGTCCTTCCCACCACAGACTGCAGGACCCATATGGGCTGCGTGGGGACTTCTGCCCCTCAGCACTCAACCCCGTAGCTAGCCCTAATGTGGGAACAGGTGCATCTTACCACATTTCCTGCATGTGGACTGCTTTGAGACAGAATGTCCACCTGCCTGGGGCAGCAGACACAGTGTACAGCAGTCAAGCGCTTTTGTGGGTCTCCAGGGCTCAGTTGGGGGTTGCTTTCAGCTATGGGCTGGCTCATGTAGGGCATCAGCTTATGGTCGCTGTCTGTCTGTCTCTTCTTCTTTATCTGTTTTTCTCTCAGTACCTATTTCTCTATTTCCTCTTCCTTCCCCCCTCACCTGCCCTCTCTCCACCCCACCCCCTACCCCACAAGGTAGTCAAACTTCATCCAAGGTGTCCAATGGACATCTTCAAGGCAGCAGCAGGAGCTGGCTGTCCTCTTAAGGCCTGGGCTTGGTTGTCACAGGACATGGATTTCGTTACATCTGCAGATCACAGAATTCCCAGATACAGAGCACCTCGATGTCTCAGTGGAAGGAGATTCACACATGGGCTTCTGGGCCTGGCCTGAGAGACCACCTCGGTGACATGTGGAGGAAGCCCATGTCCTTCCTTGATCCACCCCACAGCCGAGTAGCTGTCCATACTCTCCTCTGCCTGTCCTCTTCCACCAAATGAGTCTTGAGTGGGATGTTATCTCCTAACTCATAGCTCATCATCCCTCTGAGAGCAGTGCAGCCCACAGCAGGAGACTGGCCAGTGGGTGTGAACACCTAGGTCAACCCACTGGTTGCCAGATTTCCCACTTGGAGGCCAGCAAGATGGCTTGGTGGGCGAAGGCACTTGCTGCCAAGCCTGATGACCTCGGTTCAATCTCTGGGTTCTGCACAGTAGGAGGGAGCCTACTCCTGCAAGTTAGCCTTAGGCCTGCACACATGTATCATGGTGCATGTGCATACACACACACACACACACACACACACACACACACACACACACGCCCAAAAAATGCAAAAACTTTTTCTTCTTGTGACCTTCTGCTCAAGACCTCCTTATATGATCCTGGGTATATAAATCCTTAAAGCAGTTATAAAAATCACTTACGAATAGTAAACCACAGTGACAACGTTAAAACAGCTCTTTGTCATACATAAATGTCACCATTTCTTACAAACAGAGGCAAATTTACATGCTAATGAGATGACGTGTTTATTTTACATAAAGAATTAAATCTTTGTTGAATATTTGATCCTTCAGGACATAGAGATATTCAGTGTTTATCAGAGCCCACCAATATTTAGATTTTATAATCTTCATGCTAAGAACTCCACTGAGCATATATTATAAAACAATAATAGATGTATGTTTGCAGCATATTTAAAAAAAAATTTGAGATTCTGTTCTAATCCTAAATAAAAATTTGCCTAATAATTTTTTGAAGAAAATCGGCTTCAAATCAGCAGCTCAACTAGCAGTGTTTAAAAATCAGACGTTCCCACACAATGCAATCCAGAAGGTGAACTAAACTGATAGTTAAGAACGAGGTGGGAAAGTATTCAGAAGCCTTCTCCGTTGCAACATTTTCAGTAAGTCTGGTTACTCTGTTTAGTTACTCTGTTCTATACGAGGTCACGACCTGTTCGTTGTGTAAGCAGCTGGGCTTTAAGAGGCTGTGCATTGTTAAAACCAAATACTCCTTTTTTAAAAAGATACTTACTTTTTTATGCATCGGTGTTTTGCCTGCATTTATAGCTGTATGAGGGTGTTGGGTCCCGTGGAATTGGCGTTACAGACAGTAGTGAGTGCGCACGTGGGTGCTTTGGAACCAGGGTCCTTTGGAAGAGCAGCCAGTGAGTGCTCTTAACCGCTGAGCCATCTCTCCAGCCCGCAAATGCTTACTTCCAAACTTAACAATGTCACTCTGCCACCCGTCCCTCCACTTGCCCGTGACTCGCCCATATAGTCGACACTCATGTGTCCACCTATTGGTCCATCCTTCCGCCCGTCTGCCTACCTGTCTGTCTAACTGCCCGTCCTTCTGGCCATCTGTGCACTTACCAGCCACTCGCCCATCTATCTACTTACCTGCCTGTCTGTCCATCGACTTGCCATGCTCATCAATCTGTCAATGCGTCCGTCCATTCATTAAAAATCTCTTGTTTAGGGCCAAGGGAGTTGCTTAGTGGGCAAAAACACACAACTCTGGTCATCAGAGATCAGTCATTGGAACTCACATAAAAAGCGAGATTCAATGGCACATATCCGCCATCCAGCACTCTAGGAGACAGCTACAGGAGATAGACACAGATACAGTTTCCATTTTCTTTTCACTTTACCAAGAGCATCCTTCTGGGGTGAGTACTGAGTCCTGAGTACTAAGCACTCAGCAGCATCACTAAATGTGGAGAAAGTGATTAGAGTGACAGTTGAGCAGAGATGTTTCTGATAGAGAAAGTCTAAAATAATCCCTCTGGGACTCTAACTGACTGGATTTAAAGGAGTTGGTGGGACAGCAAGATCCTAGGACCTGCGCCTGCGCCCCGACTGCTGTCCAGCTGGAGCTCACCTCTCACCTCCACAGAGGGGCGGAGCTCACCTCTCACCTCCACAGAGGGCAGAGCTCACCTCTCACCTCCATAGAGGGGTGGAACTTACCTCTCACCTCCACAGAGGGCAGAGCTCACTTCTCACCTCCACAGAGGGGCGGAGCTCACCTCTCACCTCCACAGAGGGGCGGAGCTCACCTCTCACCTCCACAGAGGGCAGAGCTCACCTCTCACCTCCACAGAGGGGCAGAGGCTGAGCCACCTTTACAAGGGAGAGGTGTGTTCATAAAGCGCTGCCCTGCAGGAGGCCATGTTTGCCTTCCAAGCCTGTGGGTAGGGTAGGGCACACCATGCCTCCCCACCCCACCCCTGCTTTTTCACCCCACCCCTGCCTTTCCCACCTCACCCCTGCCTTCCCACCCCACTCCTGCCTTCCTACCCCGCCTTCCCATCCCTGCCTTCTCACCCCACCCCTGCCTTCCTACCCCTGCCTTCCCATCCCTGCCGTCTCACCTCACCCCTGTCTTCCCACCCCACCCCTGCCTCCCCACCCCACCCCTGCCTTTCCCACCCCACTCCTGCCTCCCCACCCCACCCCTGCCTTTCTCATCCCACCATCTGTTCTCCATGTCAGGAACCTTTCTGAACATTTGGCTTGGCTTGTAAACACTACGATGTGCTTCCCTCTCAGCTTTAAGGTGATGCCATGTTGCCTCTATCCAGCCTTCTTCCTTGTCTCCTCAGGGCGGAGGCCAGGTGCTGACAGGATGTCTCTGTTCCTCACGATAGCTTGAGGCACTCTCTATTGTATTTGAGAAACCTGGGGTCCCAGGTCATTCAGGGGAGCACACTGTTGCCCAAGACCAGCTGCCAGGCAGTGGAGGGGTGTAGAGTGTGATAGGGGTGACACTCCCACCCCCTCCTCCCCCCACCCTGCCCTGCTGCCTGTGTGTGTCCTACAGAGCCTTCCTGGTGCTGAGAGAAGGCCTGCAGAGGACTCAGTCTGCCACACAGTGATCAGCTCAAGGCCTTTGTTAGGAATGGGGCTGAGCCGTCTCCTTGTGATGTGAGATGAACCAAGAGAGTCTAAGCATGCCTAGGGTCACGGTGGAAAGTGGGCCCCTTCGCCACGTTCAGAAGCCAGCACCGCTCGCTTACTGTTGACTGTCCCTTCAAGGGTCTCACTTCCCAGTTAGCAGACCTTGTGTCCCACCCACTGCACTCTGCTCCGTCCTCTCCGCCAGCCCACTGGCCCCTTGCACCTCACACAGCCTGACACGCTCCCACCCCGATCTTGTCACTCGCAGGCCCTTTGCCTGGGAACCCCACCCCCCTGAGGACAACTCTGTCCCATCAGGTCTTTGCTATGACTTGGGGTTGTACCTTCGCTGCCTCTTCCCGCTCTGGGGGACCGGAGGCCATCTGCGGCTTTGGCTTTCTTTTGCTTTCACCGCTGTCGAACATAATTTATATTTTGTTGTATTTTCTTTTTATTACCATACTTCCAGCGTACGGATAAGGACCTGGCATTCAGCGTAGGGTACATCGCCGCAGAGACTGGGGAGATTCTAAGAAGCTTTCCTTGATGATGCTTTTCGTTCATAGACACCGTGTCTGCACGTGTGTGCAGGACAAATGACAACTTAAGGGCGCAGACAAACTCAGCGTGCAGGCAGGTTTCCGTCTCCTGCTGCGCCAGGTGGAGCTGTGGTCCCTGTGGTTGCTTCCACCTCGAGATGTCCTCTGGCAGAGTTCGTACCTCAGCACCTCTGCCAGGCTTCCCCGTGGCTCCAGCCAAGGGGCACACTATCCCCTCTCACGGTCTTGTGGTCCCTGTGCGGATGTGTGCCCCTTGGCTCTTCTACCATGTCACTCCCACAATAGCTCAGAGCAGGGTCCCAACACATTGCTTGTCTGGGCCTCATGCCTGAACCCCTCCACTGTGCAGCATCGGTGCTCCTGGCCCCTGGCCCCATCGCTCTGCATGCAGGCTGTTTTGTCCAGGTCTTTTCTATCTCTTGTGCAGTGCAACCTTTCTACCCACGTGACTTTTCGTCCTCGGCCCCTATCCTCTGATTTAGCCTTAGGATGTCTCCAGGGCAAAAGAGTCCTCTTACTGGCCCACCACTGTGTGTGTCTCGGGGATGGCTGTTGAGAGGTAGGGCTACCAAAGCCATTGCCTTTGGCTTTACCTTTCCCTGGTCCTGGCATGCTCCTCCCGTTCAGCCACAGAGACCCACGGGGAGCTCAGAAGGGTCTAAGGGCACGTGGCTGGCTTAGGTCTTTGTCAAATGCAGAGTCCATCACAGATGCGTTGGTGATACGGCTGTGCAGGCAGTTGCTCAGAGTGGCCTCTGGGCTTTGACACTTCTGATCTGCACTTGGGAAAGCTTCTTCCTTTGCTGTGATGACAGTGGGGGAAAACTGATGTCTACCAAGCAGGTCATAAGCGGTTAAACCCGGAGCATTACGGCTATGAACGGAGAAGAAAGGGAGTTCAAGGACAGAAACCCCAGCGGCTTTATCCCTGGCTCTGGTTCTTCTGTTTCTCGCAGACCTCCAGCAGACCCCGGTTTCTTCGTATGTCTAACGAGGGAGCTAGACGGCCCTTTGGGGGAATTGGCGTCCACAGGGCATGGGGAGCTGTAGGGGGCGCTCATAGAGTACTTCCTTTAGTTGTTCTGCCATCCATTGTGACTTAGAAGAAAGCCATGCTGAATTTTAAATTGCTTTTGGTTGAAAAAGGGAATTAAAAGAAAAAAGGAAACAACGGCAAGGCGGCATGTTGAGGACCCCTCCCCGCCGCCATGTTGTCATTGGTCAGAATGAGTCCGGCTCTCAGACAGCGTCACCCCACCACTTGGCTGTCTGCGTCATTTGTTTACAGGAGGGCTCCCTATAGCATTGATCAACACATGGTTTTCTTCTTTTGTTGTTGTTTTCTGGTTTTCCCAGACAAGGTTTCTCTGTGTAGCCCTGGCTGTCTTGGAACTCACTCTGTAGACCAGGCTGGCCTCGAACTCACAGAGATCCACCTCCCGAGTGCTGGGATTAAAGGCGTGTGCCACCACTGCCCAGCCTGATTATATTCCTTTGTGAGTAGGATGGGGAGGGCCATGGAGGGCCTTACTCAGTCAAACAGGCCCTGGTTGACATTCTAGCTTCCTATCCCGGCTCAGACCGGCTCAGAGCAGCTGGCTCAAGGAGGCCTTCCCAGCAGCCTGGCGGGTCAGATGGCGCTTGTCAGCTCACCAGTCAGCATGGGCGCGAAGACTGAGGGCTGTGGATCGGCTGAGCACTCAAGCTGAGTGTGCGAGTATCCTGGGCTCAGTCTCCAGCACCACTTACAGAAAAAGAAGGAGCTCCACTCACGCACCTGCTCTCCACCCACCCTAGATTCATAGAGCCACAAGGCGGCTAGGAGCCTCCCTCACCCTCAGTGTCCTGCGACGCCCTGAACAGACAGTCTCGGGGTCTGGACACACGTCTCCTCCCAAACCTAGCAACTCCACAGAGCCTACTGGGGCTGTAAAGATTTGTTTCCAGTCTATGCCAAGGGACCGGAAACAGCGGCTTCGCTAGGACACGGGGACGTTGTCCCTTTAGGATCTGCTTGCAGTCGCTCAGATTTGGAACCAGCTGTCAGGTGTGCCCCACTCCCAGCCGCAGCTGGGCTTTTACAAGTGGTCACCTAATCGTAGCAAAATGCCCAGACTCAGACCCTGCAGGTCCGCGCTGGTCCCTGTTGGATCCCAGGGCTCTGAAATGTGCCATAGTCCTTCATAGTACAAATGGCACTAATGACCTCAAAAGATACAAGCCAAATGGGCATGGCTGCTGGGGATATCGGGCATTCTGCTTTCAGTCAGGGTTCTGCTTCATCTGATCTCGGGGAACTATGTTTTTGTTGCGACTAAATGATCCATAAAACCAGGAAGAGCCCCAAATAAGTTTCTCCACATTTGATTTTCTTTCTGTTTAGATTCTCTGCTTTTGCATAAATAAAAATAGGCTGACAACTTTTCCCTTAACTTCACAAAAGTCTGTGACTTTCACTCACTTTCAGTGTGCTCCAAACTAATGTAAAATGTACAAAGGAGAAACTGAAAGTCCCAGTGGTAGACTGATCCCAGGGCAAAAGGCTGGAGCGTAGGCTTATCAACAGAGACAGGCGGCTTTGCAGTCTGCCCTGGCAGGTGATGATGTAATTTGAAATTTTGCTTAAGCCACACAGGCGCAATGGATTAGCTGTGACTACAGTTTTAGTGTCAGATGAATGTGTCTTCACTTTAGCTTGTCCACAAGGGAAACTGGCCTTCTGGTTCCCTGCACTTAGAAACCACGGACCTTAAGAATTCAAATGATCTGCTGGATGATGTGATGCGCGCCTTTAGTCCCAGCACTCAGGAGGCAGAGGCAGGCAGCTCTGAGTCTGAGGCCACCCCTCTAGATCAGGGGTGGAGTGGGGTTGGAGGTAGGATTCAGATGATCCAAAATATGTTTGTTCTGACAACGTGAAGTATCTGAGTAAGAATGGGAACCTTGGTGAGATGGTCAGCAGACTGATTTCATCAGTAAGAAAAATGTCATGTGGCTGAGAGCCAGCACAGCCAGGAGAGGAGCTGGGCAGTGGCTCACTGGGTAAGGCGCTTGCATGAGAACTGTAGCTCAGAGCCGCATACACGTGAGAGTGTGTTTATCGCATGTATGTGCAAGCAAAGCAATGTGCGCTCAGTAGGATGTGCACGCATGTGCTTAATTATAATAAGTATAGGATAAGAGGCTGTCAGGCAGCGGAGTTGGGGGGAAAAGTTAGAGGAGAAGGCGGGTGGGAAGGATACAAACACAACAGTATTCACATGAAATTCTCAAAGGAATTACAATTTATACCCAAAGCAAGCATGTTTATCTCTTAATCTACCCAATAAAACCAATGGAAACCATTTAAGATTGCTTTAAATAAATCTGTTTCTTTCCCCCTCTTGCTTCAAGACAGAGGTACAAATGAGTAAGTCATCCGTGTTTCATACCAGCAGGCTCACGGTGTTCCACAATTACTGGTTTCATCTCTTTATTGAAAAGGGGTGGTGTTTGCATGAATGGCAAACAAAAGCCTGGTATCTTGGGAAACATATACATTTGCTTTTTAATCTCTCTCTCTTTCTCCCTGTGTCTCTGTCTCTCTGTGTGTTTCTCTTTCTGTCTCTCTGTCTCTTTCTGTGTCTGTTTCTCTGTCTTTCTGTCTCTGTCTCCTCTCTCTTTCTCTCTCTCACACACACACATACTCTCTGTGTATCTGTCTGTCTCTATAGCTCTGTCTCTGTGTGTGTGTGTGTGTGTGTGTGTGTGTGTCTGTCTGTCTGTCTCTCTCTTGTTTGTCTATCGGTCTCTGTCTCTGTCTTCTTCCCTCTCTCTCTCTGTCTCTCTGTTTCTGTGTATGTGTCTGTCTGTCTGTCTCTGTGTTTGTCTATCGGTCTCTGTCTTCTTCCCTCTCTCTCTCTGTCTCTCTGTTTCTGTGTATGTGTCTGTCTGTCTCTTCATCTCTGTCTGTCTCTGTATCTCTGTCTCTTTCTCTCTGTGTGTATCTGTCTCTCTGTCTGTTTTTCTCTCTCTCTTTCTGTGTATCTGTCTCTGTTTCTGTCTGTGTGTGTGTGTCTGTCTTTGTTTCTTTCTCTGTGTGTCTGTCTCGGTCTGTCTCTGTCTCTCGGTCTCTCTCTGTCTCTGTGTGTGTCTCTAGAGATAAGGTCTTACTACGTAGCCCAGGCTGGCTCCGATGCTTTGCATGACATCCCAGACTTGGGTTGTGAAAGTCTGTGTTACACCACAGCTGGTCTGCCTCCAGTGGTCTTGGACCTAAAGCACAGGGTCTCTCTCACACATCGGGCCTGCTGTTCTGGAGCAGAGGGGCCGGGAGGCGCCAGGGCAGGCCTTTACTTCAATCCAGCTGTGGCACAAGGTTGAAGCCAGCACATATGTGTGTGGTGTGCGCATGACGCCTCACCAGCCTCCCTTGGCTGGGCTCTGTGCTGTCGGCAGCTCCCAGAGGTGTTGGAGATATCACTGGGACACTCCCCTCCTCTCACACCTGTACCCTCCCTGCTGTAGTTTTATGAGCCCAGGAGGAGGCAGGTTTGACACGGGACACAGTCTCTGCCGGCAGCTGCAGACAACTTAGCTCCCCAGACAGTAAAATGTAAAGAGGGGGGAGGGGCGACCTTTGAAGTTTGCAAAAAAGCATGACTTTGACCACTTCCTTTTCCTCTTCACCGGGGTTCCAGGTATTATGCTGAGAGCAACTGCCAGCTAGCTTTACAAGGAAGGATGCATTTCCGTCCCCAAGCTCTGTGTCCTCAGTGTTTAATATGGCTCTTCGTCACCAGGAGCCCTGGGCTGAGCGCATGGGAACACACGACCCGGTCTACACGGGGGCCTAGGGACACCCACGGCCTAAGAATGCACATCCATGTGTGCAGAGAGCGGTCTGGATTCAAAGTGTGACCTCTGAAGGCACCGCTGGGCTTTCTTCCCCTGTGTCTCCCGCGTCTTTTCTCTGTGTTTGGCCTCTTCCCTTGAACCCAGGGATGGGTGGTAGAGGTGAACTGAAACTGTGACGTTGGCTTTCTCCCCTTAATTTCAGAACTGGATTTCAGTCTCCTGTGGATGTGTTTTCTTTCCGTACTGTTTGCAGTATTTTCCTGTTTTTAAAAGAATGCCAGGAGTTTAGTTTTCTGTCACTTTTTAACGGTTTACCATAAAATGTCTCCGAAGACTAGAGAGAAAGAGAGAGAGAGAGAGAGAGAGCCCAACAAAACTTACTCCTGGGGAATTGCTAACCTCAAGAGCCTGTGAGGTAAGTCTGAGTGCTGACAGGCTGTGCAGCCCCCGAGCCCCTCATCCTCGGTATCATCCTGTGTCAATAAGGCCAAGAATGGAGTGTTGTGAGAATTTAATACAGAAGCATAAAGGGAAGGGTCTGCAAGCTGAGGTGTCCCTTCTATCGCCCTCCAGTCTGTCTGCACGCCCCACTGCTGATTCCCCACAGGTATGAGAGCTCCCTGTCTCTGTGATAAAATAACCTGGCTAAACAACTAAGGGAGAAAGTGTATTCCACTCATGGCATAGGGGTGTAATACAGTGTGCTGGGAAGGCCTGGTGGCCTGGGAGCTCACCTCGGGCAGGCTTCTGTTTTGCTGAGGGTTTTTGTTTGTTTCTTGGTTTTTAACTGCGGTGGATGTGCGTGCTCACTCATGTCCTCAATTGCTCAAGTACGATTTGTTGGGAGAGGGCGTTGCTTTTGTGCCTCTGTTATACGTGGGCACAATTCACAGGTGCATTCTGGATGCTCTAGTTTCTCCCACAACTTACGCGCATCTCTCTGTACCAATATCACGCAGTCTTCGTTAATGCTGCTGTACTGCAGGCCTTTCTGTTGGGAGAGTGATACCTGTAACTTTTACTCTGGTCTACGTTTATAAGGATTTGACTGGACTCTTTTAAAAATTATATATTTATTCTCTGTGTGTCTCTATGTTTTTGTGTCTGTGTCGCTCTCTGTTTCTGTCTCTCTCTGTTTCTCTGTGTCTCTCTGTTTCTCTGTGTCTCTCTGTCTCTGTCTGTCTCTGTGTGTGTGTGTGTGTGTGTGTGTGTAAAAGCACACGCACACTTGTGCACACGCCACAGAATGCACATAGAGGTAAAGGGCAGCTGTCAGCATCTGTTTCTGCCTTTCCTCCTCTTGATGCTGCGTCTCCCTTGCCTTTTTCTTCTGTGCTGTGCACCCCAGGCTACCTGGCCCACAGTTCTGTATTCCTGTCTCCATCTCCGATGTTCTTGAGGAATGCTGGGATTACAGATGCATACCACGATGTGTACCACCAATTATAAGCTTTTTACGTGGGCTTCAGGATTGAACTCGGGTCATGAGGTTGGTGTGGCTGCTCCTTGACCCACTGAGCCATCTCCCCAGCTCTGGGCATGAAATGCGTTTATCTATGAATCTATCATACTAAATCGATGCCAATCCATGAACATGGTTAGGCTATTTTAAAAAAAAAATATTTAGATCTTCTTTGGTTTCTTTAGCAACATTTTATAACATTAAAATGTGTGTTCTGGCTGGGCAGTGATAGGGCACGCCTTTAATCCCAGCACTTGGGAGGCAGAGGCAGGCGGATCTCTGAGTTATATAGGTCAGCCTGGTCTACAAAGCAAGTTCCAGGACGGTGAGGGCTACACAGAGAAACCCTGTCTTGAAAAGCAACAAAACAAAAGCATGTTCTGTGTGCGTTGCTGGATTTCTTAGGAACAATTGCAAACGCTCCTAAACTGAGGTGACCTGTGTCTCGCGGTCTCATTGAGCTCACTCATTATTCGGGGGCTTTTCTGCTTTGCAGGTTGCCTGGGGTTTTCTGTATAGACAGCTATGTCATACGCAATAGTCCGTATGGTGGACTGACTGGCCGGACTGTCTTCCCTCCCCCTCCCTCCCTTCCCCTCTTCTCCTGGTCTCACCTGCTGCCTATTGCACTAGAATGTTTGGTACTGTGTTGAATGAGATGTAAGAACAGGCACCTTGTCTCGTACTGAGTGGGTCAATTTAAGTGTGATGTCTGCTGTGGACTTCCTGTGGATACCTTCGTGAAGTTGAGGAAGTTTCCTTCCATTTTTATTCATGAGTAGGTGTATACAATTTTGCCTAATGATTTTGGGGTATCAGTTTGTTTCCATATCGACTTGGGTGGCAGAGTCCATTGAGAAAACTCCTATTTGGTTGCTTTCATAAATTGCTGGCTTGGATTTGCTGATTCTTGTTTGTTTGTTTATTTCTGTTTTTGGTTTTTTTGAGACAGGGTTTCTCTGCTGTAACTCTGGCTGTCCTAGAACTCACTCTGTAGACCAGGCTGGCTTCGAACTCACAGAGATCCGCCTACCTCTACCTCCCCAGTGCTGGGATTAAAGACGTGTGCCACCACCGTCCGGCTTTTTTTGAGGGGTGAGGACTTTTGTGTCCACATCTCTGGGTGTTGTAGTGAAGTTATTTCCTTGAGGTATGACATGGTCTATCATGAAGCTGAGTTCCTGGGACAGCCTGCAAAAGCCCTTGGCCTGGAACACGGGGAAACATATGAACAGAACGTTCTGACATCTATGTCTGTAGTAGTGGTGACAGAGCTGTCGATTTCCCTCACAGAAGGAAGACGGGATGAGAGGTTTCACCCAACCCTCACCTGGGATTCCAGTCAGCGCTCAGCGCATCCTCCTGCCTGTCGCTTCCTGTGGTCTTGGCAGATGCTGGGGGTGAATTGGTTAAGGGGGGGTGAGGAATTTTTATTGGTACAGCTTTGTTGTTGCCAGGCTGGGTTTGGATTTTGGTGACACAGCTGCCTACGCGTCACCCGCGATCTTGTGCCCAATCCCCAGCAAAGCCGCCGGTTCACCAGCAGGACTGGGGAGAGCCCTTCTCTAATAGGTCGGTGACATGTTTGGAGGAACAGATCTCTTCAGATCCCCTGAGGGAAAGTCGTGTGACAGGGACAGTTTCTTTCCTCTTCCCTGCTGCTGCTGTCAGGATAATAGTTGCCTCAGTAAAGACGTGGGAAGCGTTTGCTCCTCTTTATCTCCTAGAGTGTGCAAAATTTTGTTAGTTTTTCCTTTAGAACCGGCTACAACTTCTCCATGAAAGCTCCTGGGTTGGAGCTCTCCACATCTCAGTTTCTTTAACCACGCCGTCTTTCTCATCTTGGGCAAGTTGTAGATCCGAGGAAAGGGCCATTTCTCCTACTTCACCACATTTGTGTCAGGTTGGGCTCCGTTACTATTGTGTTACGTTTTTCTTTGCTTTCATGGTGTGCCAGCAGCATCTATGCGTACTCTCGGTGCGTGCCACAGGCGGCCATGATGCTCTTCCCCCTGTTTCTTATTTCTCACCCACCACGCCCTTCTTTCTTCCTGATGTTCCTGACTGCTGCCCCACAGCCCCCGAGGTGGGTTCCATCCATCTCACTTACCTGGTCCCACTGACTGGGGGGCCACCATGTTCAAAGTGGGAGCGGCTGGCACAAAGGCTTCTGGCCAAGTGAGGCTGGCGTGGCCAGAGGGCGGACACAGCCTGGCGTCCAGCACTGAGGACCGGGCTGTCAGGAGGTGACAGGTGGACTGGGTGGTGGCAGCCAGGCTTGGTAAGAAGGGCCCATCAGAGGAAATCTGTAGAAAGACCTCTCTCGTTTCCTTCCAAGAGTCTTCTCTCTCGACTTACGGAATGGAGAAGAAGGTGGCAAGAGCGAGAAGCGGCCCGCAGCGTGCACCTGGCACAGGAGAAGGTGAGTGTGTCCTGCTGGGCCTTTAGGACAACGTCAGCCCCAGCGAAGGGTCGAGGTCTCGGTGAGGAGTATCATAGCAGATTAGCTATAGCTCACACACACTCACCCGCACACATGCACATACACACTCACACTCACATGCACACACATGCACAGACACACACATACACACACACACAGACATGCACACCTACACACACACTCACCCGCACACATGCACATACACACTCACACTCACATGCACACACATACACAGACACACAAATACACACACACACACACACAGACATGCACATACTCACATGCACACACATACACAGACACACAAATACACACACACACACACACACAGACATGCACATACTCACATGCACACACATACACAGACACACAAATACACACACACACACACACACACAGACATGCACATACTCACATGCACACACATACACAGACACACAAATACACACACACACACACAGACATGCACATACTCACATGCACAGACACAGACACACACATGCACACACATGGTTTCCTCTCTCAGGCCCAGGGCTGACATCTTCCCTGCAGCCCAGGCACCCTTCCACCCTTCCCTCCTCAGCCTCACTGTCTCCTCATCTCTGGCTCCACTGTCTTCTCTGTGGACCGTCCGCTCACCCAGCAGTCTGTCCTCTGCAGTTTGACTGCATGTGGTGTCCGCCGTTTTCTAAGTAATTCCTGGTGTGCGATGCAGCTCCGTGTCTGAGTGTAGGGTCAGCATGCGTGAAGCCCTGGCTTTGACCCCCAGCACTGAAAAAAAAGTAAATATTTAGATAAATATAAGTATTCTCCCTCACTTTTTAAAGAGTGCTGTAATTCCTAACAGTGTGTTTGGGATTTTAAGCTACCAGCCCAAACAGCGCACTGGCTGCTATCTTAGCTGTGATTGAAATGACACGTTTGTTCTCCAGTGACAGGCTCTCTGGAGCTCTTGGGCTCCCCAGCTCTTGTGCTAACCCCTGAGATCAAGGCAGAGCAACCTAAGCGCTGACATGACACCTACAGGAGTGTGAGGCTGAGGGGAAGGCGCAGGCGAGCAGTCCACACACCACGGGCACCATCAGCCCAAACCGCAGAGCCGGGCTTCCCGCTTAACTGTCCCGAAAGACAGGACGGGGGCAGCTGCTGCCACTGGCATGCTTGCCAATCTGTGCCAATCTGTGCCAGTCTACCCGAGCGTTACAAGGGGGTGTGTCCCTGTGCTTGAGAACCCAAAGGCTAGCCCCAGGGTGGGTCGTGAGTGCGAAGGACGATGTGTTCACAGTGACATGCATCTTACAGGGCAGGGCTGTGAGTACCACAAAGACAGACTCCCGAGGCAAGACACATCTTAGTCATTTGTATCAGATGTACTCCAACTCCCTTGCTAACATGGAATTCTCCAGAAGGTAAGTTCTCCCTCCCTCCCTCTCTCTCTCTGCAGCCCAAACTCAAAATCCCTTTGCTTTAGCTTCCCAGAGTCTGGGATTCTGGTGTGGACCACCATACTCAGGTTCTATTTTACCTTCCCTCCCCTCCCTCCCCTCCCTCCCCTCCCCTCCCCTCCCCTCCCCTCCCCTCCCCTCCCCTCCCCTCCCCTCCCCTCCCCTCCCCTCCCCTCCCGTAGCTAAGCTAGGCCCGCTGAGCTAGGTTTAGCCCTTGTCTGCATCTGTGTCCCATGTCTCCTCACCGTCGCACTAAGGAATTATCCCTACACCCTACGCAAGGGAGAACCTGGCGTAGTGTAAGATGGGACTAAGGCTTTGCTGCCCTGTGAGGCTGTGAAGGACTGTGGGAAGGAGAAGGCAGAGGCAACGAGGCGTGTGTGTGTGTGTGTGTATGTGTGTGTGTGTGTGTGTGTGTTCATTCTCTGTCTAGGACTGGGATCACTGAAGCTTATCAGTGTGAGCTTAAATCTAGTACCTGCTCCAGCACCAAGGACTTCCTAGTAGGGCGGAAGCTAGTTTCCTGTGCACCAATGTGGCCTCAGTGTGTGCCATTCCCTGGTGACCAAACTGCTGAGTGGCCTGGGGATGTGTGAGATCAAAATGGACGTAGTCTGTGAGTGACAGACAAGGCAGATATAAAGCAAATATAAAAACGACACTGTCAAATGGCAGAGACGCCTCTGCATGTGTCGTGCGCACTTTTCTGCAACAGCATGGAGATGTAGGCATTGCCCTCATTTGCCCCAAACTGACCAAAGACACAATGAACCCCGTGTATGGGTGCAGGGCCCGGCCTGAGAGTACCTAGGAGCTGAACCTGGGCTGTCTGACTCTGGCCTGCCATGGTGAGCTTAAGGTGCATAAAGCAAGCGGGTAGGGGCTGTGGACTGTGCGGGTGTCCATGACAGGTAGGCAGCTGGGTCTTAGAGAGCCCAGAAACCAACCAAGTCCTCCATTCAGGGTCCACAGATGTGAGACCATCCAGAAACTGGGATAAAGTGAGGCTGTGGTCAGCAGATGCGTCCAACCTGTAAAATGTCCTGATTCCGCAGCGTGGGAGGTGGGCCTACTGGAGACCAAGTTCTTTCCCAGCAGAGGCGCCTGTGGATGGAGGCCTCCCCTCCCCCGCCTCTCTGGGAAATCCAGTCTCCCTCCACTTCTGTGTTTCCCACGAAAGATTTAATGGAGCACCCACCTGGGGGGAGCCGGCAGATCCCGGTGGCAAAGGAGCCACTTGCTCATTTGTGGGGTGGTGGGTGGTGTGGAGGGAGTGTTTCCCTCATTTAGGGACCAATTCCGTCCCTGCTATTAGCATTTGAATCAGGCAGCCGAGTTGTTTTGATTGAATGGAGAAGGCGAGCCTTTGTTGTTGCAATTTAAGGAGTGAGCTGTTCTCTGGTCTCCTTTAATCAGCTGGCGTGGGGGAAATGGCGGTGGCTGCCCGTCTGGGCCGGGAAGGCATCGGGCCCACCTCGAAGCCTCCTGTGTGAGCTCCAGATCCCACAGGTCATGCTGTGGGATCTTTCGTGCCTTTAAAATATTCTCATTGTCCGGGTGAAGCCGACCCACATAGCAGGTCCAGACAGTAAAGTGGATCCCCATTTTCCCACATGCAAAGGGTGGCCGCTGTTGGGAGGGTGCCCCAGTGACTTCAGGCTTACTGCACAGTGAGGGGAAGGCCCCTGGGGGGGTGCCCCAGTGACTTCAGGCTTACTGCACAGTGAGGGGAAGGCCCCTGGGGGGGGGTGCCCCAGTGACTTCAGGCTTACTGCACAGTGAGGGGAAGGCCCCTGGGGGGGTGCCCCAGTGCTTACTGCACAGTGAGGGGAAGGCCCCTGGGGGGGGGGTGCCCCAGTGACTTCAGGCTTACTGCACAGTGAGGGGAAGGCTTACTGCACAGTGAGGGGAAGGCCCCTGGGGGGGTGCCCCAGTGACTTCAGGCTTACTGCACAGTGAGGGGAAGGCCCCTGGGGGGGTGCCCCAGTGACTTCAGGCTTACTGCACAGTGAGGGGAACTGCACACTGTGAGGGGAAGGCCCCTGGGGGGGTGCCCCAGTGACTTCAGGCTTACTGCACAGTGAGGGGAAGGCCCCTGGGGGGGTGCCCCAGTGACTTCAGGCTTACTGCACAGTGAGGGGAAGGCCCCTGGGGGGGGTGCCCCAGTGACTTCAGGCTTACTGCACAGTGAGGGGAGGCCCCTGGGGGGGGTGCCCCAGTGACTTCAGCTTACTGCACAGTGAGGGGAAGGCCCCTGGGGGGGTGCCCCAGTGACTTCAGGCTTACTGCACAGTGAGGGGAAGGCCCCTGGGGGGGTGCCCCAGTGACTTCAGGCTTACTGCACAGTGAGGGGAAGGCCCTTGGGGGGGGTGCCCCAGTGACTTCAGGCTTACTGCACAGTGAGGGGAAGGCCCCTGGGGGGGGTGCCCCAGTGACTTCAGGCTTACTTCACAGTGAGGGGAAGGCCCCTGGGGGGGTGCCCCAGTGACTTCAGGCTTACTTCACAGTGAGGGGAAGGCCCCTGGGGGGGTGCCCCAGTGACTTCAGGCTTACTTCACAGTGAGGGGAAGGCCCCTGGGGGGGGGTGCCCCAGTGACTTCAGGCTTACTGCACAGTGAGGGGAAGGCCCCTGGGAGGGTGCCCCAGTGACTTCAGGCTTACTGCGCAGTGAGGGGAAGGCCCCTGGGAGGGTGCCCCAGTGACTTCAGGCTTATGCACAGTGAGGGGAAGGCCCCTTCAAGGACATGCAGCTGTGCACAGCCCTCGGCAATATTACTTTTAGTACTGTGGGAAGGAATGAAAGCTTCAAGTTTTAGTTTAAAAAGACAGAAGGCCATGTTTTCAAAAATCCTCCGTTCTCTTCCTTCTTTCTGAAGTTGGCTCTACAGTTGATATTTTCTTACACTGAGCACATAGGGACATAAAGATTTGGGATTCCTGGAAATGGAGGTGATTGGGGTCCCCCGCTGAGGGGAAAACCCTCCAGGAGGCTGCTGCCTGCAGCCTTAGCTCCCAGCACCTGTGTCAGGTAAGCTACTCTCCACTCTTCCTGCTTACACGTGTGCGTCCCTCCCTCCCCGGAAGTGGGAGATGGCCATGCACCACTTCTCTAGGAGGCCCCCTGTGAGAGTTTCCCTCACCCACCCCTGGGGCACACAGAGCATGTGACCCTGGGATTCCCAAGTTCCTTCCTTGAGTGCATTCTCCAGCTGTCCCTCAGCGCCTCAAAGGAGCCACCCGGGGTCCCAATTAGTGAGTCTCCTCCCACAGGCTGGAGAGCACTCCAGGAAAAGCAGTTTGTCAAACAGCTGCTCTGCACTGATAAAAGACCCTGTGTTTGCTTCTACCTTGGTGTTTGCAGTATCCTGTGTACAAAGACAGACGAATGTCACCTGTCCTGTCCTAGCTCAGCAGAATCCAGCCCAGACTGGCTTGCCTTTGCTTTCTGGTGACCCCGTAGATTGGCCCTGAGACCCCCAGCTGTGGTGTGAGCTCAGCTGGGTCCCTTGGGCATGGGTGGCCCACTTCTTTGCCTCAGATGTGCTGGGCACGGCAGGAGCAGCCCAGGAGGCAATGAAAAGCACCCACAAGGCCTTGCCTGCAGCCCCACTCTTCAGCTAAGTAACAATGTTGTTATTTATTGGTTCTAGAGCCTATGACCTCAAAATTAGCCCCAGGACCCAGCAGAGTGATACACAGGGCTTTGATCCCAGCACTCCAGAGGCAGAAGCAGGCAGGTCTTTGTGAGTTTGAGGCCAGCTTGGCCTATATAACTAGTACTAGGCCAGCTGGGGCTATATAGTGAGACCTTATCTCAAAAAACAGACAGACAGATAAATAGTCCCAATACAGTCACCCCATGTTTTGCTGAGTCTTGTAAGAACCCAGTAAAAGCCCCAGAGGGACTGTTGATGGAGGGTGTTCCTGAGACTACACAATGACATCTGTACTTTAACCTGAGACAGAGTCAAGGTTTATTCCAGGTCCCCTGGCTCCTGGGACTAGCCAAAGATATTAAGGAAATTCCCTGCCACACATGTGTGTACACATGTATGCACATACATACACAACACACACATGCACACACTCATACATGCACACAACATGCATATACATGCATTCATATGTGCACGCATACATGCACAAACACATGCACACACACACACCCATACATGCACACATATGCACACACACAATGCATACACACACGCACACATACTCATACATGCATACACACATGTGATCATACACATGCACACACACATGCATACCTATGCACACATATGCACAGTCATACCTGTACACGTATGCGTACATATACATGCGCACACTCATACAAGCACATACACATGTGTGCACACATGCACAGTGTCCCAAGGTCTCTGCTCAGCACACAGGTGAGTTCCAAGTGCACCTTTCCTTCATGACGGGAAGCGTGTGCAGTGCACTTGTAACTGTAACATCTTCATAATGGCAGACAGCCCTCATCACTCACTGCAGAGCTGAATCCAGGCTAGTAAGGCATTGAATGTAACCAGCCAGCCTTCAGAGGGTGCTGTCCCCCGAGTCTGTTCAGGAGCCTTCCCTCCAGCATAGCGTGTGCCTTCAGTTGCAGGCTCTCTTTTTCAGTATAACCATGTGTTCTGTGGGAGCTGTCTTGTCCCTGTGGCGTCCAGCCTGAGGACATGAAGCGCCTGTGACTGAAGCCTCTGTGTACTCAAGGGGTGCCGAGCCTGACAGCTTCCTCTGTGTTTGCTTTTCTCTGTTTGGTTCCACCCGAGCAGACTGCTGGAGAGAGACGGCCGCTTCGCAGAGCACGGGGCTGGAGGCCTGGTCAGTGTCCTGTGGGTCTGGAGGTAGCACCAAAGGCTTCTGTCCTGCTCGGACAGGTTTGGGAGGTGAAAGGAGCTGGGATGGGCTGTACACTGTCTCCTGGTTGCAAGATCTGATCCATTCTTGCTGAACTGTGATTCAAATTAAGATCTTATGTGGTGGTGGCCAAGGACAGAAAGATCCATTTGGGTTATAGTGAAGAAAAATCTTAAGCCTGGGGCTGGGATATAGCTGACTTAGCTTTAAAGCCCAGCCTTGCATGAACAGGGCGTGGCGGCACACACCTGTAAAGCCAGGAAAATTGAAGGTTTTGCACCATTCCTAGCTACATAGTGGATGAGATCAGTCTGGGCTACTTGAGAACTGTCTCAAAAGAAAATGATCCAGTCCAGTCTACAAACAGGACAAAACCCAAACCACCCACCTTCCCCTGGTCTGTCTTATGCAACTTCCCTTATCACACTGGGTCTGGTGCAGTGGCTGGCAGGACCAGTGATAGAGAAGAGGCCTCGTGTAGCGGACACGACGGAGGCCAAGTGGTAGCTCTTGGTGATGAGGTATGGTTCTCTAAAGTGGCGCACGTCAGACAACAAAACATTTAAAATACCAATACACATCTTAATGACCACTGCTCGCCACTCCCACTTCTTGTGTTCTGATGGGCGTGTCCCTTCCCTCTAAAGCTGCATTACATGGTCCCAAGCATACACTCGCAGGCAGATGCTCCACCCAGAGAAATGGAGGCAGAGCACCCTCAGACCCCTGGCCAGCGGCTTCCAGCACCACCTGCCCTCCGATTTCTGAAGTGCCAGAGCCCAGAAAGTCCACAGAGAAGTTCCCACCTGAAGACAGGGAGACACCAAGTGACCCTGTGTGGCATGTGAGTTATCAATGTAATGATGACGGGGCTGGCGAGGTGGCCCGGCAGCAGAGGGCGTGAGGACCTGAGAGCCCTGGGACCACGCAGAGGGAGGAGAGGGCCAGCTCCTACAAGTCGTCCTCTGACTTCCACATGTACTTGTGCATACACACACACACACACGCACGCACACACACACACACACGTGCACACACATATACACACATGCACACAATACACACACATACACATATGTACACAACACACACATATACACACATGCACACAATACACACACATATACACACATGCACACCCCCCATGCACACACACGTGTGTGCACATGCACACACATACACATATGTACACACACATGCACACACACATACACACACACTAAATAAATATGAAAAATAACAATAGGTCAGAAATGAGAAACTTGCCCACAACAAACAAGTCAACAGCAGAGCCGAACGATGATCTCAGAAGAACTTGGAAGAGTGAGAACTGGGAAGTGGGTAATAGGAATTTCATCATGTTCCAACTTTGGGTCTCTGCCAGTGTCTGCACAGTCCGTCCCAGGACCCCTGGGTGGGGCAGGTGCCTGTCCCTGCTGCCTCCAAACCTTGTCACAGGTTCTCATCCCCAGAGTTAGAGGGTCCGACCTGCCAACTTCTGCCTGACTCCCTCCGCTCATGTGGAGTGCCCCTCGAAATCCTTTTAGTTCTATCTAAACTTTGTGCAGTGCTGGGCATCGGGCGTAGGGTCTTGCCCAAGTCAGGCAGATGCTGTAATGCAAGCCGTGCCCCAGCCTGCAGTCCATCTTCCGTACACATCTACTCCCTCCTCCCCGCCGTGAGGCAAGAGGCACGGAGAGTTTGCATGTTGAGACAGGCGGTACTTCCTTTACTGATCTCAGTGAAGCTCAGCCTGTATGGTGCACTCGATGGCACCTGCTTCTGAGTCGGAGGACTCAGTTCAGTGACGGAAGCAAGGTGTTCTCCATCGCATGTTCCGTGACACCGGCTCTTTGAATGTCCTGTCCATTTATGTATCAGTTGCTACTCCTGTTTAGCCCATCTCGTAATGGGGAGATGGAAGGCTGCAGGCTGTTAGCTGGTCCTCACTGGTCATGCTGGGTTAGCTCTAACTCCATGCTCGTCCTTTAGACCCTCCCTAGTGTGGACACTCTATAAGACAGGAGGTCACACAGACCTTCAGGCTTAGGGTTGTTCATTGAGTGAATGCTGCCTGGCCAAATGCTTCCTGCGCTGGTGAGCCCGTCTCCAACAAGGACCATGCTGCTCTCTGATGCCCTGCATCAGAGCTATTTTGTGACAACCACTTTTGGCTGCACGTCAGCTTGGTGAGGATTGGTCAAGTCTTCCGTCAGCGTGTTCCCTGTGTCCTGTTACTTAGGTAGCAAATGCCCGTTTTTCTGTTTATAATCCTTTCTAGATGAGTGCAATGAAGAGAGTTGGCATTTCAGCAAAGCACTTTATACCCAAGGATGAAGCTGCCAAACACCATCTTATCCTTAAGGAGCGGCCTGCCAGGGCTGGAGGGATGGCTCAGTGGCCAAGGGGACTCATTCATGCAGATGAACCAAGTTCAACTCCAACACTAATAAGTATCCATAACTCCAGATCTAGAGGCTCAAACACTCTCTTCTGACCTCTGGAGACACTAAACACACACATGGCACATACATGCAGGCAAAACATGCATACACATAATGACTCTAAAGGAAATCAATGCAGCTTCCTGGCCAGACAGATGATTTCAGGCAGCTCAGGAGAGCCTCGGATGCTGCCAAGGCCTTGGCATCATAAAGGTGCTGACGGGTAAGAGCCAGCGAGCCTGTTCATTCTAGAACCCTGATTCCTGCTCTCCAAGTGACGCAGAAGCCATTCCTGTGGGCTCGTTTGCAGCACCATGGCTGAGGACAGGCAGGGTCAGAGCCACTGAATCAGCTGCCTCATTTTGCTGCGGGGTCATCTGCAAGTCCCTGTCTCTAGGAGGCTGGCTTCACCTGTGCAAGGTGACATTAAGTCCAAGCCCACACATCTGGCAGGGAAATTCTTCTCTCAGTTCTTTGGATTTTCATGCAAGTTCAGGACACCTTGTATTTTCACACACACACACACACACACACACACAGATATACATGCAGACATAGACACACACACACACAGACATATACACATATACATGCACAGGCATGCACACAGACGCACAAACGCAAGACACATATACACACAGATACACATATGCACGCAGATACATGCACACATGTAAACACGTACAGACAGGCACAGACCCACAGAAATATGCACATGCACATTCACACACATATACACATACATACTTACATACACACACACCCTCACCCTTGCTATTTGCTTGTTCACTTTTCCCTCATAACAGCCTTTGGTGAGGATTAGAGTGTCTTTCTAAACGCAGGTGGTATCTTAGCATCTTTGACTCTCAAAGCCTCTGCCACATACAGAATGCAAAGCCAACTTTAATTTGCTTCAGAATCATAGAGACTGGTCCTGTGATTTTTGTCCACGGCCAGGTCCAGTTTGTGTTACAATAGCCTCAAGGAATCAAGAAATTCAGAAAGAATTTACAGATAGTCTGTGGCTGATATAGACTCCATGCCAGATTCACCAGGAAAGCGATGCCCCGTGAGGAGGACGCCGACTGAGAGAGATGCTTATGTCTCGTAGCCACGGGGAGATGAAATCCCCTTAAAATGTACCTCATATGGTGTAGGTGTGAATGTTTGGGAGAAAGGACTCATATAGATTTTTTTCTTTTAATTACACAGTATTGAGAGGGTCGGAGAGATGGCTCCACAGTTAAGAACATTGACTGCTTTTCCAGAGGACCCAGGTTCGATTCCCAGCATCCATATGGCAGCTCACAACTGCCTGTAACTCTAGTTCCAGGGGATCCAACGCCCTCTTCTGGCCTCCATGTGTACTTCCTGGAGGACATACGTAGACATACATGCAGGCAAAATGTTCATATACATTATTAAAAATTACATTATTGAAGAAGCCTACAATCCAAAAATATTAATGTCATGAAGGTGAATAAAGTTGGGGAAAAAAAAACTATATTTGCAGAAAAAAATGTCTGCAGTGATGGTAACACTATTTTGAGTTTATGTACAGATAACAGTCAATGTCATTTGTAAGAGGATCTCTCCTCTCGTTCTCTTAGGAGAAAGCAATCAGAGAATGTGAGATGCAAGCCCGCTCCTGCTGGGGACACCACAGGGAACGTGAGATGCAAGCCTGCTCCTGCTGGGGTGACCACAGACCCTAGGCCTACAGCACCCCTGACCCTGGAACACGTGATCCAGACCCATCCTGTGATGGTTGGTTCCTGTTTTCTCTCTGCCTCTGCTGGTGCAGGCTGTGGCTCTCCCTGAGATCAAAGGGCAGATGAGGGCAGGAGCCGTGGAAGGATGGGAGGCGGGGCAGAGCAGGATGCCAGGGAGTGTGTGATTTCTGAGCATTTCCGGGCAGGAGATCAGATGGGCCAGCAGCCCAGAGAGGAAGTATGGGAGATGTCAGGATAATGGCAGGCACTGGAGAGGAAGGAAAAGTCTCCTAATTCCTGATGAGTTGGAGGGTTAAGAAAGCGCGCAGTGTAGCCCTCAGAGGTAATCTGTGAGTGAGAACATTCATGTAATGTATGCACGATGTCTTCCATTCATCGCAGGAGGCGAAGACAGCAAGTCGATACTGGGTGAACTATGTGGATGAAGAGTAAGAGTTTTTACCATCTCTAGATGAAAGGATCCAAATAGGAAATGGCAGGCAGCCTCCTTCTTCCTCCCTCCTTCCCTCCCTCCCTCCCTCCCTCCCTTCCTCCCTCCTTCCTTTTCCCCTTCCTTCCTTCCTTCCTTCCTTCCTTCCTTCCTTCCTTCCTTCCCTCCTTCCTTCCTTCCCTTCCTTCCTTTCCTTCCTTCCTTCCTTCCTTCCTTCCTTCCTTCCTTCCTTCCTTCCCTCCTCCTTCCCTCCCTCCTTCCTTCCTTCCTTCCCTCCTTCCCTTCTCCTTCCCTCCCTCCTTTCCTTCCTTCCTTCCCTCCCTCCCTCCCTCCCTCCTTCCTTCCTTCCTTCCTTCCCTCCCTCCCTCCCTCCTTTCTTCCCTCCTTCCTTCCCTCCTTCCTGGTCCTCATTATGATAAGCAGTGTTGACATCTAGTAAAGTTGTGCACACCTGACACGAGAGAGATCTCAAGTGGCACTTCAATCATTCTTTCATTATAAAGATGACATCATCATGCAAAACCCAGAACTGTGAATTCAACAATGGAGATGGTCAGACACGGACAGCTCAATACCCTCCATCAGCACGGCTGAGCAGACCAGACTGAGCTGGCTGTTCTTCAGTTCTGCTGACTCTAGTCCTTCTGCCCGGTACTCTCTTTGCGGTGTAATAAATAAAATAAGCCTGTTTTCTTTCTTAAAAATAATTATAAAAAAGCTTTCCAGTTATGAATGATGATGAGGAGACAGGAAAGTGAACCAAGGGCGTTTGATGAGCTGAGCTTTGTAAGGTAGGGAATACAATGAATGGAAGCGGTATCCTGGGAATGAGGCTAAGGGGAGAGTGTCTGATTTGCATGTTCAAGTCCCTGGGTTCAATCCCCAGCGCTGCAAGACTAACAATGGTAAAAGGGGGATGGGATGGCTCAGCACTTGAGTGCACTGGCTGATCTTGCAGAAGACCTGGGATCAAATTCCCAGAACCCACATGGTGGTTCATAGCCGTCTGTGACTCCAGTGTCAGGGAATGATGCCCTCTTCTGGCTTCTGTGGGTACTGCATGCACACTGTGCACAGACATACATGCAGGCAAAACACCCATAAATGTCAAAAAGATTTAAAAAACATTAGTTAAAAAAATGTTCAGCCAGGTGTAGTGACACATACCTTTAATCCCACCTCTCAGGAGGCAGAGGCAGGCAGATCTTTGTGAGTATGAGGCCAGTCTAGTTTACATAGTTCTAGGAGAGCTGGAGCTACATAGACCTTGTCTCAGAAGAACAATTTTTATCTCTTTAGAGGTGCTATTATTACAAAGTTTTTCCTTCCTTCCTTCCTTCCTTCCTTCCTTCCTTCCTTCCTTCCTTCCTTTCTTTCTTTCTTTTTTGGTTTTTTGAGACTGGGTTTCTCTGTTGTAACTCTGGCTGTCCTGGAACTCACTCCGTAGACCAGGCTGGCCTCGAACTCACAGAGATCCACCTGCCTCTGGCTCCCCAAGTGCTAGAATTAAAGGTGTGCACCACCACTGACAGGCAAACAATGAAGCTTCTTAAAAGTGCTAGAGGAAAAAGACAGCTCTCACCAAGGAGTAATACCCAAAGAGCAGACAGCTCCCCAGCGGGAGTAACAGGCAGATTCTTAGAGAATCATTTTAACAAGAACTGGAAACACTGAGTAGTCCTATAACAATTAGCTAACCCAAATCCATCTCTTACAAACCCCTCAAGGAAAGTAAGAAAACATTAGGCACCATAGTTCAGCTTTCGAATTCTGCGGGTGTGTAAGGAGGAAACAGCATAGAACTCAGTCATAAGTTCCATAGACAAAGGGCCAAAGGAGCAGTCTCCCGCTCCTCCTCTGAAGGCTGAGCCAGGCAGCTGCCACTCAAGACACAGGCCACACTCATAAAAACACAGTGGCAAAACTAGTAACATTCCGTTCATTGTTTCCACAATAGAAACAATAGCAGTTATGAAAAGGAGGGAAAATCCTTGAACTAACCATGTGTTTAAATACACACATGTTAAATGGTGTAACAGTGAGCAGCCTTTTCTTTTGAGGTCAGGACCACACAAGAATCCCCATCATTTCCACTCCTGTGCGATATTGTACCGGAAGTTCGACACATGCAAGGGTGAGAAAAAGTATAATGCTATCATCGTTTATATGTTTTATTTTTATTTTGTATATAGATGTCTGTGTACTACATGAATATGGTATCTGAGGAGGCCAGAAGTTGCAGAGAGTTGTGAGCTACTGTGTTGGGGCTAAGAGTCGAACCTGCATCCTCTGGAAGAGCAGCCAGTGCTCTTACCCTCTGAGCCATCACATCAGCTCCATCTTGCAGTTTAAATGCTACAGGAAAACTTAGCTATGTTTACTTATTGCAAACATTTCTTCTACAAGGAAACAGAATTTTAAAAAAGATTTTAACTTTTAAGTGTGTGTCTGTATGTGTGTGTGTGAGTGTGTGAGTGTGTGTGAGTGTGAGTGTGTGTGTGTGAGTGTGTGTGAGTGTGTGTGAGTGTGAGTGTGTGTGAGTGTGTGTGAGTGTGTGTGAGTGTGAGTGTGTGTGTGAGTGTGAGTGTGTGTGTGTGTGTGTGTGTGAGTGTGTGAGTGTGTGTGAGTGTGAGTGTGTGAGTGTGTGTGAGTGTGAGTGTGAGTGTGTGTGTGTGTGAGTGTGTGTGAGTGTGTGTGTGAGTGTGTGAGTGTGTGTGAGTGTGTGTGTGTGTGTGTGTGAGGGCAGACATGTGCAGTCTCCTGGTGCTAGATCACAGGTGGTTATGAATTGGGGGACTGTATGGGTGGGGGACAAACTTGGATCCCCTGCAAGAGCAAGTGTACTCTGAACCACTGAGCCATCTCTTAAAGATATTTGATGGCGCCTTTAATTTGAGAACTGGCTCTATTTAGGCGAGGCGCTTGTCTCAGAAGGTCCAGAAGAGAAGACAAAGTCCCAAGCTCCGAGGGGCACTTTGTATTCCTTGGAAGGAAGTTGGAAGTTCCGCGCTGGCCCTGTTCTCTCGCCTCCGGCACCTGTCAGGGCTCACAGCGTCACCGCTGGCCCTGGGAGCAGCCAGCTGCTTTCAGGAGCACAGTCTCAAACACCCTCTCCATTTTATAGTGCCTTAGCGAGACATTCTGTGCAAAACAGTAAGAGCCATAGGAAAAGCCGCCACCTTGGACGAGTTTGATTAAGTCGAGGGAGCAATTATGTTAATATCTAATGAGGAAAATGGGCTGTCAACTCATATCGATAATAGAATTGTAATCTGTGGAAGTGCATATTCCCATGGATGAGGTGTCTAAGCTCTTGGGAAAATCAGAAAGTTACAGGGTAGAGCTAGGGGCTAGTTCAGAAAATAAGGTCATGGGGTTCCTTCATTCCACGGGTGACAAATAGGATAAGGGCTGCTACCATGTCATTAGCACATAAGACTATTCTTGAGAGATGACGGAGGGGGGGTGGAAGGGGGAGAGAGAGACAGAGACAGAGACAGAGACAGAGACAGAGGATGAGAAGCTCAGCCTTTAGAGTGAGTGAGACGGGAGAATCTTTGGAGCTCATGAATTCAAGGCCAGCCTGGACAAAATAGTGATGCTGAGTGAAAAGACAGAAGGAGGGAGGAAAGGGAGGAGAGGTGGGTGGAAGGGAGAAGGGAAGAAGGAAGGAATCAAGAAGGGAAGGAGAAACGGAGGGAGGAAGAAAAGGAAGGCAGACTGCCTCTTTCCTTCTCATCATCTGGAGAACAAAAAAGAACTCCAAGTAAACGGTCCACGTAAACACGGTCCATCCGCACCGCTCTCAACACCAGCCATCTGTGCGCACCGCGCATTCCCTGGAAGGCTGAGACAGAAAATGCAAGCTAAGGATCTCTGAGCTAAAATACTTGAGACCAGAAGTGTTTAAAGGCTTCAGAGTCTTTCCCATTTCAAAATACACGTATAGACTTTAATGGTTGAGCATCTCTCAAGCCCCAACACCTGTCTCTCAAATACCTTGTAACGGGGGCTGGAGAGAGGACTCAGTGGTTAAGAGCATTTATAACCTCTTGCAGAGGACCCAGGTTTGACTCCCAGCACCTACCTGACCCACAAGGCCCCAGTTCCAGGGCATCTGGTGCCTTCTTCTGACCTCCATGGGCACTACAGTGTATCACTAAATGGGATACACCTACATGAACACACGCAGAATACTCAGACACATAAAATAAAAATAATCTAGAAACAAAAATACCCACCTTGCAACCAGTCAGAAATGCTGAGTGCAGCCACAGAAATAGGAAGCTAATCCTGCCCAGACCTCATGTATGTTCTGAAGAATTCTGGGTCCCCAGCTGGCATGGAGCTGGAGTTCCACAATCCCTGTGTTGTGGAACACGTGTGCCCACACACATAAATACACACTTGTACACACAATATAAATGTATATTAACACATTATATATTAACTATACTAATATAATTCATCATTATAAGTTATATAATTACATTGTTTTTATATCAATATATAATAATCTAAATGTTACTTTATATTATATAATATAATATATTTTATATCATCTACCATATATTTTATATTATGTATTATACTTTTAATAGAACATAAAAATACAATAATTTTATATTATGCATAATATGAAATATAATATTAATACAAATAAATAAACAGATATTCATTTATTTTTTTGAGAGGTCTCATTATTTAGCATGGCCAGCTTGGAACTGGCCTTGTAGTCAGGCTTAGCCTCAAACTCACAGAGATCTGCCTCCTCTGTGCTGAGATTAAAGACATGTGACTCCATGTGCACCACCGTGACTGGCAAAAGCAAGCAAGCAAGCAAGCAATGGTTTAAAAAAAATAAAACCATGGGGACTGGAGAGATTGCTCTCTGGTAAGAGCAGCGGCTGCTCTTCCAGAGGACCTGGGTTGGATGCCCAGACCTACATAGCAGCTCACAGCTGCCTGTAATTCCTGTTCCAGGGGATCTGGTGACCCCTGTGCCTCCACAGGCACCAGGCACGCACGTGGTGTACAGACACACATGCAGGGAAAACACTCATGCACTTGTTTTTAAAGGAAGCATTAGGCAATCCCACCTCCTTTCTTGTCTGGGCTCCATGATGGATGGGTAGGTTAGTGGATGAAGTTTATGTCAAACTTGATGACCTGGATTTGTTCCCTGAAGTCTACATGGGAGAAAGAGTGAACCAACTCGAACAAGCTTCCTCTGAATACACACACATACACACACACATACATGATGGGGGTGGGGGGGGAGAAAGGGAGAGGGAGGGGGGAGAGAGAGAGAGAGAGAATGAGCTTTTCCAGAGGATCTGAGTTCAGTTCCAATATCCATGTCAGATAACTTGAAATTGTGACTCCAGCTCTAGGTAGATCTGATGCCTCTGGGTTTTGTAGGCACCTGCTTGTGTGTGTGTGTGTGTGTGTGTGTGTGTGTGTGTGTGTGTGCAAAAGCCACTGAGCAGCACTACTCCAAGCCTCTGCTTCAGTTCCTGCCTGGAGTTCTTAAACAGACCTCCCCTGATGGTGGAGCACAAACTGGAAGTAAAACAAAACATCCCTTCCAGGTTGATTTTACCCTGTGTTTTATCAAGACAATAGAAACCTCAAAGAAGAAATTGATACAAGGAGTGGGATATTGCTGCAACAGACCCAACTATGTGTTTATGGAGGGTTAGGGTGGCATCTGAACTCTGGGCTGGAAAACCCACTGAATGCTCAGAGCTCAGTGAGTTGTTCTATGGGAGCTTGGAAGACAGAAGTGCTGAGAATAATGCAGATGATGAAGGCCTGGCTTGTGAAATTTCAGAGGAAGGCAAAGACTCGATTTAGGCCATTTATACAATATTTTTAATGAAGAGCCTATGGTTCTGGTCAGTTGGGCTGAAGAATGGGTTGTGATTAAGAAGAGATCAACATCATTGAGGTAAAGTCTTCTGATCTTCTGGGAATTGTTTCCTTGGGACAGCACAGACCATGACTTTTTCTGTTTTCTCCCCCCTCCTCCTCCTCCCCCCCCCCCCTCCTCCTTAAATTAAGGAGTTGCTGGGCATGATGAGAAAGATCTTTAATTGCAGCATTCAGGAGGCAGTGGCAGTTGAAGGCCAGCCTGGTCTACATAATGAGTTTCAGGCTAGCCAGGGCTATTCAGTGGGACCTTGTTAAAAGAAAAAAAAAAGTAGTTAAGTCTATTTCTACTGGCTTTGCCTCCCCCAGGTCAAATTCCTTTTGTAACTAGTTGCGTGAATGTGATGATCAGACAAAACAAAACAGAAACCTTGTTTCTTTCTACATACTTAACCTATTTTAGTGGAAATAAAACAGAATTAAATGAAGACAGAGCAGAAATGCAAACTTCCTCTCACTCTCCACTCTTTCTGTGAGCTTTAGTTGCCCTATCGATAGAAGACTGCTGCCACCTTGCCGGGTTTTTGGTCTGAATGGCATGCATACATAGTTCCCTGCATTGCAACAGGCTTCTCTGTATTCTGAGGCGGGTGTATAGATGCTGGAGAGTGGGTCATAGAAAGGACTTCCGGGGGGCTTTCCTCTCTGGGCCCTTCAGCTTGGCTAGCGATGGGAGGCACTGATCTGAATCTGTTCTCAGAAGTGTGTTAAGAGCCCCTCTCCTCATTTTTTTTTTTTTTTAATCAGTCTTGGCCTTGATATGTGGGAAGATTTATCTTCGCTCCTCCTTCCTGTAGCCAAGCTCCCTGGGGCATTCACAACCTTCTGTCCAGGTCCTTCCTGTGGGCTAGCTGTCAGCAGGTGGGCACAGCCACCTCCCTCACACCCACTCCTCCTGGAAGCTGCAGGTTTCTGTCCCTGTTTGTTCCCCGCTGGGCACATTCTCTCACTCCCGTGAAGGGCTCTGGACTAAGGCCCCTGGAAATCCCTATAAAAAGCCTACAAGGCAGTGCTCTTCTCTTCCAGGAACTTGTGAGCCTTCCAATTCCTCCTAGCAGGACCCTGGAGACACCCAGTCTCCCCTGTGTAAGGAGTCTGATAGGCACCCACCCTCTCAGCGTCCTTTGGGCTCCTCCCTCCGGTTTCTTTATCAGCTCTGAAGTGTCTCACCAAAACACCTGCAGCCCTGACTCTGCCCTCCCTCCCTCGGTGGTTCTTTCTGCAGTAGCTCCAGAGTCTTCACTCTAGACTCTGTCTCAGTTTGCTGTTCTCCACTGGGTCCCTGCCTTCAGCTTTTTCAGGCACTCCAGGGTTCTCCAACAATTAAGGATTCTAGTGGCCCCTGGACCCGAAGAAGGCTTGTAGTCATGGCCCGGGTTCTCAAGGAAGCTTGGCACATCCTCCTGACCCTGTCCTCATTGGTGAATGCCAGGTCCTAGCTGGAGCTCAGAGTCTGCTGTGCCATCTGGTGCCTGTCCCCTATGGTTTGGATAAAATGCCAGGCCTTTCCTGAACCGGAGACCCTGGAATTGGAACTGCCCTTCATGAGCAGTGCATTTCCTCTTGCGCACCCCCTAACCTATTGTCGTTTCTGCTAAAGGGGGATTTGCCAAGCAGGGTTTCCCAAAATGAGTGGTAGAGGGAGAGGAAAACCCCAGTACAATGACCTGTACATGGCCACTCACTAAATGATTGAGTCACTGGTGACTTCTGGAGTGGTTCTAAGCCTGGCTCTGCACCTCTGCTTCCTCTGAGAGAGCCCATTCAGCTCTTTCTTGAGGGTCCAGTTAACAAGAAGGTTGCTCCCAATTCTGTGGCGCCTCTCTTTAGGAAGTGTGCAAGGTGTCAGACATGGGTGGGTTTCAGGTCAGTGGCTGCTGCCCTAACCAGGACATTGTGACATCTGCATTCCATGGCTGTCCCTGAGCTCAAGAAGTTGAGAGGTGAGGCACCCCGATCTGAGCAGAGTCCTCTGTGCAGGGAGCTGTGGAAAGATTCATTTATCCCAGATTTAGCCCGGGTGGAGGAGGAAGGGTAAACAGCATGGAACGACCCACAAACGGCTAATGAAGAGGGCAGGAGAATAGCCCACAGCAGTCATCTGGAAACAGCTGGCAGGCCTGAGGATGGCAGGCCCAGCCTCTAGGAAACCCAAACAGCCCGAAGGAGCAAAAGGCTGCCCCAGAGGACTGGAAGAGACTGCATGACAGGGATCCATTGGGAACTGGGGCTGCCAGAAACAAAGGGACAGCAAAGAAATAAAATCTGCTTGAGAGGCAGTAAAACCCCAAGAGTGACAGAGACAAGCTGACAGGGTGGTGTGGTGCAAAGACTTCACACACCATTCAAGGCACCCCAGGTGAGACAGCTCAGAGAAGAAGCAGGGGAACCAAAAATAGGCGGTGCAGTCATTCCCAGGCACAGGTGAGCTCTGCAGCTTGCATCCAGGCGTCACCTGGGTAAGAACCAGGCGGGCAAACTCCCCCTGACACACTCCTGAAGAAACCTGGATCCACTGGGCATGGAGAGCTGAGGCCTGGAGGCTGAAGAGACTCAAGCTGCAGGCCCTAGAAGGTACCAAACCAGTGGCTAGATCATTCCCTCTTAGCTTTGGATTCAAAGAGCAGAGAGGTTTAGGGAGAAACGGTGACTGGTTTATCCGTTTTCAATGCATCAGCTCTTGCCCCTAAAGCACCAGAACACTGGCTCTCGGCTCATGAGGACAGCTAGGATAGGATTTGACTGCAAGACACCTTCAGTGGCCCCTTGCCTGGTCTGTAGGGCAGAGTCTCACTCTTGCTCACAGCTCAGGGCCTCCACAGCCTGGTGACCCTCATTCCAGTCACAGGGACCAGTGACTGATGAGTCCTGCTGGCCCATTTAAAAGCAAGTCTTTAGTCTTTTCTACAAAACCACAGACACCACAAATAATCCAATGTCCTTAAAAAAAAACAAGGTTAAGCAGTCTAAAGAATTGTGCCATTTAAAAAGCACTCACCAAAGTCACTGTTTCCTTTAACCACTTGGTGACAGAAGTATCTGCATTGAAGCTGTGTCTGTGTGCTGACCTAGGATCTGGGGATGCTGCCTGCTTGGTCTGCTTGGGGAACAGGAAGTGGAGAAGGCCCAGGCTGGTACACTGCAACCCGAATAGTATTAGGGCCCCTGTATCTGTGTTCTGCACTGTGGACGCACATTATTTCCAGCACCCTCAAGAAAGAAGACTCTGGAGTGTGGGGTCAGTACCCAGGATGTCCCCTTTGGTACTAGCTCCTAAGGAAGGGGGCTTTGTTGTCTGAGAAGGGTTGAGACCAGGGAAACTACCCCTCTGGGGATAGCTGTGGGCATACATTTATGGTTCCTGGGCCTTTTCCTTTGTTTGTTCTTGGTGGGAAGGTTGCGGGTGAAGAGGCCCAGGCATGAAACCTCTCTGCCTTTTCTGGGAAGGGTGAGGCTTCCCAAGGACCGGCCAACCTGAGAGAATCAAGACCACGCCTCTCCCGAGGAAGCGCAGGTTATTAACTGGGAATTCTTTACAGCTGTCCCAGAGGAAGTTTTTGGCTGTAAACTGTCATGCACCGCAGCCTTCCTTGAAAAGGCTGTGGACGAGGTTCTGGGGACAAAGATCAGAGATCAACCACAGAAGAGAGTAGGGGCAAAACAGCTAAGCCCAAAAGACTTGCTTCTAGTCCTAAACCAGGGTGGGATGTCACTCTCTGATGCGTTGTGGAGTGTAGAAAAAGCACACGGTAGAAAAAGTTAACATTTATTTGCCTCCTCCTGTTTGGAGAACAGTTCCCAACAGAGCAATCATTCATGAACTTCCAGGATGATGGAGAAAATCCATCCTTGAGCAACCACACTCCCAGAACCGGCTCTGCCTTCACGTCAGAGGTCAGAGACCTTCGGTCACTTTCGGACCTACCCCCCCTTGGCTTCCACGACCCTTCACCTAGACCAAATACCTTGTTCCAAGTACCAAGACTCAGGGAGTCTCAGGTCTTAGCGTCTCCAAGGGAGGAAGGCGGTATCTCCCCCCCTCCCCGCAAACTCCTGCAAACCTTCAACAAGATCTGGCCGGTGGGCGTTGCGGGAGGGTCAGGGTTGGGTGTAAATGAGGGCCTTTTGGTGTCTCTGCAGAAGGAAGCATCCCTTTGGGGTCAGCCCGGGAGTTTTTTACATCCCAGACTACAAAAGAGCAAGCAAGTGGGCTAGCTACGCGTCCCGCTGCTTCGGTAGTCAGCAGGAAAGGGCGGAGGGAGGGCGCTCAGGACGCGTTTCCATCCCGCCCCGGAGCACCTCCCCTGGAGCTCTGCTCCCGGAAAAGCCCTCTCCCAGGAAAGGAGGCAAGAACCCAGACGGAGCCGGGCCTGGCTCGCTTCGCAACTCCGACCCCATAGACTTCCCAGGGAGACTCTCAGAAGTGGGTGCTCCACCTGATTCAGGGGCCTCTTCCAAGGAGCTTCCGGGTGGGGTGCGCCTGTGGATGACGGGGAAACGGAGGCTGGAACCCAGCCCCTCGTTAAGGAGCTGGGCGCGAGCGCCGGCTTCCTTCCCGCTTCCTGGGCTCCCGTTCTAGAGGAATGTTATTGTTTAAAGAGACCCCATTGAACTATTTCCTGCTCTTTGTCACCTTCCCCTCGCTCTCCGGCAGAGGTTCTCACCGAGAGGTAATAAACCAACTGCTGCCCACACCGCTTGGCGCGGAGGCGGTTAGGGAAGCGAGCTCAGCGTGCGCCCCGACCATCCCCGGGCTAAGAGGCCGGGGACTCCCGGGGTCACTCGGTGCAGGCGCAGCCGCCGTCACCCAAGTCCAGCTTTTGTGTGGGCCGTGAGGACACTTCCTGCTAGGGTCGCTATCTGTTCGTCTATTCCCCTCTCGGGACAGATCCGCATTGGGCGTCCCTCTCCGGGAGTTAGTGGCTCTTCCCGGGGCGAAGGGAAGTGTCCCGAAGCTGCTGCACCTCGGGGTGCTGAGGCTTCCGAGAGACCCGGAAACGCAGATCCTCCGTAGTCCGGCGCAGGTGCGCGCAGCGTGGACACCCGGCGGGGCACAGCGGCAGGTGCCGGGGTGCGCTCGGAGAGGTGGGGTGCGCGCGGGAGCGGAGAGCGCGGCCGTCCCTCTGGGAGCTGCAGGGCCTGGGTGGCTCCCGGCGGCGCTTCGCCCTCCCCCCAGGGTCTGCCCCGCCGCTTTGATGGAGGTGCAAACATTTGGGGGAGGGCGGGGGTGTCGGGACTGTGCCCGACGCTTTCCGTACAGGAAGCCCGCGCGGGAGCCCATTGTTGGCCCCCCGGCCTCCGGGCCCGCCCGGCCGGTCTGATATGGCCGCGCACCGCCAATGGGCAGCGACTATGTACTTCAAAGGGTGTCCCGCCCAATCCGCCGCGCCCCCTGCGAGGCCACCTCGGCTGTATTTATGGGGAGGGGACCCATTTTCTCTCCCCCAGAGACTTACTCTTGTCGCGCCTTGAGGGAGTTCAAGTGGAACCACGACTCCCCGGCCCCTCTCCCCTCTCCCCGCCCCCTTTCCCCAAATCCTGGTCCTGGCCCTCCTCTGGCGGATGTGCTGGGACCCAGGTGTGGTCCTTAGGCTTCGCCGGGTGACCTCTTTTTCTTGGAAAAGCAGTGGTGAGGGAGTGAAGGTGGCTTTTGGGTTAGGGAGTCGAGACTCTGGGGCGGCGGGAGGGCGGCGGGAGGATGAGCTCCCCGGGCACAGAGAGCTCAGGGAAGACCCTGCAGTACCGAGTGGACCACCTGCTCAGCGCCGTGGAGAGTGAGCTGCAGGCCGGCAGCGAGAAGGGCGACCCCACGGAGCGCGAGCTGCGAGTGGGCCTGGAGGAGAGCGAACTGTGGCTGCGCTTCAAGGAGCTGACTAACGAGATGATTGTGACCAAGAATGGCAGGTAGGTGCGCGCTGGGAGTCGGCAGGGCCTGGACAGTGACTCTCGGGGGGTGGGGGGGGTGGGGGGGTGGGACACCTTTTCTCCCCACCTGAAAGAGAAAGACTTTCTGTCTGTCTCCTCTGCGTTAACAGCCCCCAGGGGATTCCTAACCCCGACAAAACCTGTGGAGGAGGTCTCCAAACTCTAGGGTTACTAGGGTTGCCTGCCCTTGACCAGGTCTGTCCTGCAGTGGGTTTAGTGGGGAGACGATTTGGTCCCAGGACTGAGAAAGCTCAGGCAAAGAAGCTTGTGAGACCCCTTTAGGAGTTCCCGAGGGGCTCCCCTTTTGGCCAGCTTCCTCTCCCCGTCGATGGTCAGTTTGGGGGTCCTCCTGCTGTGCCAGCTTCCTCTCCCCCAGCCGATGGTCAGTTTCGGGGTCCCCCCGCTGTGCCCCGTCTTTTTTAGGAGGATGTTCCCGGTGCTGAAGGTGAACGTGTCCGGCCTGGACCCCAACGCCATGTACTCCTTCCTGCTGGACTTTGTGGCAGCTGACAACCACCGCTGGAAGTATGTGAACGGGGACTGGGTGCCCGGGGGCAAGCCGGAGCCTCAGGCCCCCAGCTGCGTCTACATCCACCCAGACTCACCCAACTTTGGGGCCCACTGGATGAAGGCACCCGTGTCTTTCAGCAAAGTCAAACTCACCAACAAGCTCAATGGAGGGGGGCAGGTAGGTGTGTAGGAGACGCTGGGCCCCTGCCCAGAGGGCGGAGGGCAGCATTCCTCCATCTGGGAGCCTAGAAGGTCTCCATTAGCTTCCATGGTCTTCACCAATTAAATCTTTAGTACTGTTTAGATGAAGCTGATAAGGGTCACATCAGGCCTGGAGAAGGGACCTGGGAGTCCCCACTCACCCTGGAAGGCTTGGTGCAGGCTTGCTGCTTGGGAACCTGCTCTGGCCTTGGCCACTCATCAGGTACAGACAGGCGGGCTTTGATTATGAATCTTCAGTCACATTAAAGTCAAAAGATAAAACTGTGGGAAGTCCGCACAAGTGTGTACATTCGACTCTTCTCAGAAGTCTTTCACGGGGGCCTGTGTCTAGAAAACTCACTGCCAGTTGCAAACGAGCCAGGCATTTAAAGTTGTCTGTGGCCTTAATCTGACAGGGTTTAATAGTGCACAGCCCCTCACATCCCAGTTCCAGACCAGCCGTGGGAAGCAGGGGTGTCAAAGGCTGAGACCCCGGTGCCCTCCACACTGGAGCTCGTTTGCAGTTCCATCCCTGGATGCTCTGGTATTAAGGTAGGCTCCAGTCTCCACTCTTGTTCCCTGTTTCCTGCAGATCATGTTGAACTCCTTACATAAGTACGAGCCCCGGATTCACATCGTGAGAGTCGGGGGCCCACAACGCATGATCACCAGCCACTGCTTTCCTGAGACCCAGTTCATAGCCGTGACTGCCTACCAGAATGAGGAGGTGAGCCTCGGAAGGGCGTCCTCTCTGCCCTCCATGCATAGGCTGGGGACCAGGAGGTAAAGTCGCAGTGCTGAACACAGCTAAAGAGGTATTGGTTCAGATTTATCACTTTTGTGGCTAAGAGGAGAAAGTTTAAAGTACTCTTTCAGGCATTTTGCTGTTTGTCTCAAAAAATGATCTAAAACCTACAGCATGCTTGGAAGTTGCTTTAAACCACAACCTCATGCTTTTAAAATCTCCTGGAAAGGGTGGTGACAGTCCCTGATCTCAGCAATATGAAGTGCTGGCAAATGCTATCTCGGGGTCTGAAGTCTAACCCTGAAACACAGAAAAAATGTGTCATTAGTCTGTGAGGCCACTGCTGCCCACCATAAGAACCCAATGGCAACCCCGGGCTGGGTCCGAACTGCTGTGACTTGTAGACATGACATAGACTAAACGGATTGGGAATTTCACTCAGAAATTGCTTTTCCTTGGCAGTTTCTCGGCACTTTAAGACCCAGACAGAAAACCAAGTCGGATTCGGTTTGAATATTTAAACTTGGTTCTGTTCTTTCTCAATCTCTTGTTTTTGTTCTTTGGTAGTGCGCTTTATTTATTTATTTATTTTTGGTTGTTGTGTTTTTTCCTTCCCATTCAAGACAGGGTCCTTGCTATGTAGCCCTGGCTATCTCTAAATTCACAGCAGTCCTCCTGCCTCAGCGTCTTGGGCTTACAGGCCTAGGATACGTCTCAGTTTTTTCCCCATCAAATTCTCTGGTTCCTAGCACTGCACCAGCAAGTCACTTTCTTGTTTTTCAGATCACAGCCCTTAAAATCCGATACAACCCGTTTGCAAAAGCCTTCCTTGATGCAAAAGAAAGGTGAGCGTTCTGGCCCTGGATCGTGTAGAAGGAAGGCCACACGTGGTCTCCAGACAGTTCTCTTTTTTGACCATTCCGAATCCTTTTTGGCAGAAATGACCACAAAGATGCGGTGGAGGAGCCGGGGGACTGCCAGCAGCCGGGGTATTCCCAATGTACGGTTTGTCGTACCCCCATTCTCCATGTTCTTCTGGCTTGTTTCAGGCCTACACTTGCTAAAACCAGAACCCGTAGGGAAGCTGTGGGGCTTCTGGGAACCGTGGGGAGTACCAGGATGGCCCCTCTTTGTGCCCCAGGCAGATGTGCACCTTGGAAGCTGTCTGACCATCTTGGGCTCTTGATTTGTTTGTGTTTTGTTCTGCAGCGGCCAGGGTGGAGTTTAGACTTGGGTATGTTGAGGGTTCCGTTCATCACGTCCCCTGGAGATGGCTTCCACTTTTGTTAGCGACTGAAAACTGAACGGCTGCCCGTTTTTACAGACACATGGCCACCTTCCTGCTCTGTCCCCTTTGCTCCAGGACTGCATGGACTTGTTAGGTGGCTAGTTCTTTTGGAATTCCACTGGGAGTTTTCCAAGGCAGAGTGAGGGGTGCAGATCTATGCAGACACACCTAGGGAGAGAAGAGGCCCGGTCTTACCCTTCTTCCCAAGAAGGGGCCTACAAATATTGAGTGTCATGCTTGCAGCCCACTTCAATGGCTGCCAGAAACAGCTTCACATTCTGCCCTTAAACTGTGATTAGCTATTCTATGCTGGTATTTTTACACCTTCTTCTAAGTAAATTTGGCAAATGAATTGAACAAGGAGGCCCTCCACTGTGGCTCACGGTAGTCAACTTGAGAGCCAGCCAGAAAGAAATGTGGCATTGGGTAAGAGATAGACTGCGTTTGGGGTCACGCAGGATGGTGTGGGCACCTGTGTGTTACTCTTTTAAGTATTGTCTGGAAATCGTCTTGTTTGGAAATTGAAGCATGGTAGTTATTGTCTCATGGAGAGCTCCTTTTGTTTAACTAAAAAAAAAAAACTTTCTAAAATGTAGGAGAAAATGGACTGGAGAGATGGCTAAGTGGTTAAGAGCACAGGTTGTTTTTGCAGAGGACCTGAGTTCAATTCTCTGCATATACATGGTTGGTTCATAACCGTTTGTAACTCCAGTTCCAGGAGAGCCAACAGCCTCCTCTGATTTCCATGGGTCCGTGGCACACACACATGCATACATGCAGACAAAACACTCACGCACATAAAATAAAAATCTAAAAAGTAGGAGAAAAAAATATTAGCTTTAGTGGATAAAGCTGTCCTAGGGGAGGTGTAGTGGAGAGAATGTGGGGAGCCCTGGGGGAGTCAGAAACAGAAGGGACCAAATAGGAAATGGATCTTCTAGCTATTTCTGAGGCAGGAGGATGACTGCTGGCCTCAGAAGTTGAGTAGTCCTGAGCAGTCCGGGTCCTACCTGTGGCCCAGAGTGTTCGTCTATACTGCATGGCTTTAACAGCCCATTCTTGCTCAGCTGGTGAAAAGCCACCTGCCACAGAACAGAAATCCCTCGGGCAGAGGTCTCAGGTCTAACCCTGCAAAACAGGGCTGCTGGCTCTGCTCAGGACACTCCAGAGAGCTGGGCACCCCAGGCTTAGAGTGCGACATTTTGAGACTGGTCTGCACTGAGGCTGGGACACCTCCAGAGACTCCCGAGAGTTAGAGCTAGGGCAGTCCTGCGTCTCAGGCAAGGGTCAGTTATGCAGCCTGCTTTTCTCACAGCAGGGGGGTGGCTTATTCCTGGTACCAGCACCCTCTGTCCACCTGCCAGCTCCCACCCTCAGTTTGGAGGCTCGCTCTCCCTGCCCTCCACACACGGCTGTGAGAGGTACCCGACTCTGCGGAACCATCGCTCATCGCCCTACCCCAGCCCGTATGCGCATCGGAACAACTCTCCAAGTAGGTTCTGTACCTCAGTTCTTCAGGGTAGTGGGTGGTGGGGGACTCCTAGAGAGCTGTTTCTATAGGCGTTCAGGATAGGGAACACGGCTCCTAGTGGCTCCTGAAGAGACTTGGTCAGGATGGTGGTTTAGCCAGAGGTCCCTATGGAGGTTTTCAGGGTCCATGTGTCTCAGAACGTGCTCTGGGTTTCTGAAATGCCAGATCTCTGGGCTTCTCCACTGAGCCATAGTTTGAGCCCAAAACGGTGCCTTTGTTTAGATGTTCCAGAACCTCTCTAAAGTGACCATATTGGATTAGCCAGGTATAAGCAATCCTGACTAGACTACAGATTCTCCAGGTGTTAGCACCCCAGCCCTCAGCATCAGTATCTCCAGAGAACCAGCCACAGGAGTCCCTCTGGACAGCCTAACTTCCCTGATTTCAGCCTCAGGACAGCCAGACACCTCTGGCTGATTCTCTAACACTGTCTGCTCAGACCAACCTTTGTCTGCTCCAAAAGGAAGGGAAGATGGCTAAAGAACACCATAAAACAATTAAGCAATTACAGCTGATTCAAAATGAAAGACGGCAGCCCCAAGACTAGTTCTAGCAGTGACTAGGCTCTGAGGTGGGGAGATCATATTCTTAATTTGGTGAGGCCATGGTTTCCATAGCCTATTTAACCCTTATGGAAAAGGGGAGCGAAAGCTAGATAAACCACTCTTCATCGGCTTTTGGAATTAAGGGTTCTAGGCCAGGGTGTTGAGGCTCTGAATCCGATTTCCCAGCACCACAAAATAATAAATAAATAGCACAAAAATGAAAAGAAAGATAAGCAATACCGGCGTATTCGAGTCTCCCAGTGGGATGGCAAGAGGCCGCTTAGGTTAACCGGGATGCATTTTCAAATACTCGACTTTGACAGTAAGTATTGGCTCTGCAGGCAGCGGCGTGCCCTCTGCGTATAAATGCAAGCAGCATCCGTTTGCAGCGTTGGGTTGGTCCAGTGGTCAGTACCATTTGTTGAATTTTATTCCGATAACTCCCCTCTCTACACCCTCAGCCTACGCCGACAGTTCGTCTGCATGCTTGTCGATGCTGCCATCCCACGACAACTGGTCTAGCCTCGGAGTGCCAGCCCACACCAGCGTGCTGCCCATGAGTCATAACACCAGCCCGCCTACTGGCTCGAGGTATGTAGTCTGGGGTGCGAGTCAAGCTCCTGTGGCCTCGGCTGCTTCCGTTTCTATCAGCCGTCCCCCTTATTCTGCCTCTGTCTCACCTGTGGGTGGTTGGGTGTGTGGCTATAATTAAATTAATCTGGATGGGACCAGGAACACATAGTTCTGTGACTATGCCATTTTAATCCCTGCATTTTCCCTGGTGGTCTGCTGTAGTCTCCCCAAACCAGGGATCACCCTTACCTTGGCTCTGACGTGTGATGAACAGGACTCAGTTTCTCCATATGTAAAGATAGCCCAAGCCTCAGTCTGTTTCTCTCAGGCTGATGGGATTGGCACGTGTAGTTGAAAGTATTATTGCAGAAGCTTTATTCAGTGAGGGCAATACATTTCTTGGCTTTTCTGTGGAGAAAGCAGGGAGAGTCCTTAGCACTATGCTGGGTAAAAAAGATGGAGACTGACCAGCAAGTTATAATTGGAAGGCTTAAAAACACCCAGCAAGTCTGGTGCTGATACTTCCATCTAGGGTTATTAACCCTCCACAGTACGGATGTAATAGAAAATAATAGCAAAGCCAGACGCCAACCCTCTTTCTCCGGAGAGGAAAAGAACCCAGAGATATGAACTCTGGGACAGTAGTGATCACGAGCTGTTCACAAGAGTGAGTCTGCTGTCACGTGACCGTGACCTCAGGAGTATCTGATGGCCTAGATTAGAACATTAAGCATGCCTAAGGTCTTGGCTGTTTTAGTTTCGGAGGTAACTCATGCTAATAAGAATCTAGTTGTCTACTGTTTTTTCGACATAGGGTCTCAGTATGTAGCCTAGGCTGGCCTTGAACTCCTGTCTTACCCTCCTAAACTGTTGGGTTGTAGGCAGGTTCATTCACCCTGAATCTGTTCTTAAAGCAAACACACCTAAAATGACAAACTTGTCATTAGCCCTGTGACATGGCTTAAGAGGCCAGATGACTGCAGGCTGACCATCTCAGCCTGGAACTCACACCTGTGACAAAGCAGTAATCCGCCTTAATTTACCCAGGCTTGCCCTCAAGTTCAGATGCCTTTGAGGTAGGTGTAGGAGTGGCGTGTTAAGTAACAGCAATCTTTACATCAGATCACCTTACATGCTTATGGAATAACTCTAAGGAAGGTTTTCCCAAACACAATTTTAGCAAAGTTTAATGAAATTCATTTCTAGGGCTGAGGGCAGAGGGTTTCATACTCATTTCAGCACTCTCATTTTATAGATTAGACAGCCTGAAAAACAGTCATGGGCAAGCCAGAGAGGTGGAGCTGGCCTGAAGCCCAGCTCTGGGACCCCTTGCGTATTGGCCAATGTCGATACCGCTAACGTCCCGCCCCCTGCACGAGATGGCCAGGGATGCTGCTTTGAGGAATGCTTTCTTGTGTGGGTGTGGGGATCCCCGCAGTGATCGGGAACAATAGTTAACCAGTAGGCACATTGCTCTAGGGCTTGGTGCTCAGTGCAAATTCTGTATGTGAACCATCACAGAACTGCTTGCCAGGAGTCCCTCTCAGCAGAACTCGGCACACTAGTGTTCACTGTTTATACCTACCTTCCTCATAGTTTGCTTCCTGTTGATTTTGTTCATTATTATTACAGTATCTTCCGTTCACACGAGGTAATGTGGAAAAATCAGCCTGTAAAGCCATGTAATGCAATTATTGTCAATAATGTTCTGAATACTAGCTCCTCTCCTACACCTTGTCCCCGGTAGCTCATTTGGAGCCTCTTCCCAGGCCCCTGACACCTGTTTTCTTCATTTCAGCCAGTACCCCAGCCTATGGTCCGTGAGCAATGGCACCATCACCCCAGGCTCCCAAACAGCTGGGGTGTCCAACGGGCTAGGAGCCCAGTTCTTTCGAGGCTCCCCTGCACACTATGCACCCCTGACGCACACGGTCTCTGCCGCCACGTCCTCTGGCTCCCCGATGTACGAAGGGGCTGCCACGGTCACAGACATTTCTGACAGCCAGTACGACACAGCCCAAAGCCTCCTCATAGCCTCGTGGACACCCGTGTCACCTCCGTCCTTGTGAATTGAACTCTTCTCCTTCACGTGCTAAGACTTTTTTTTTTTTGTAGCAACCAGTGTTGGATCTTCTACTAGGCACAAACATGGCAGGCTCTTGGGACAAGGGGAAGAAATAAAAGCTTGCTATTAACTCCATTTTCAAGTAAGAGGAATAGTACCTGTCCTATTTATCATGTCCCACAACCTCTTGCTTGACACCTGCAGTAGTGACGTGTGTCCTGCCCGTGACGCCAGGTACACAGATGAAGCTATGGTCCAGTTTTCTGAGATTGGAAGTCTGAGTCCTGTGCTGGGTCCTAAACCTTGTGTCTGTCTCTTCTACAACATACAGGTGATTCGCAATACGGGAATTTGCTGCCCATCCTACTTTAGTGAGATACAAGGCACCCCTAATACCCTTCCTTGTTGTTTTAGAATAGTTTACTTTGAGGACAGAGAAAAACCACGGCCAGTGGATTGTAACTGGGCCAGACATTACTCTGTCCTCTAGCAGGCGTCTGTCTGCTTTAAGCACATGTAGCTTTTTGTATTGTGACATCTACTGAGTGATACTTTTCTGGTGACAAAGTAGCCAAAGACAATCTGCGGAAAGCGTTTTCTGCGCAATAAAGGCAATATGTGCCATCTGGTCCTTGCAGTTACTATGTACGCGTCTCCTTTTGGAAAAGGCTCTGCTGTTCTAGCCGTCCAGGAAGGCTTTCTCCCCACATGTATTTCAGTCTATGAGCTTTAATGTTGTAGGTAATCAGTCTTAGAGTGGGAGTAATGCATTTTGCATGCCTATGCAGTCTAGTGACTGAAAAACGGTGAAATGAAGTAAGTTTAAATAATATTGAATCTAGATGAATGTGGGAGGCAGAACTGAAACATGCCAATGCCGTAAAAATACAGGAATCCACCTGATAAAGGGGAGGCAGACAATGCATTGATAAGGTCGATTAATGTTAAATATAGTTGCCATAGGAACCTGACTGCTGTGGCTTTTGTAATCACTGGCTCTTTCCCATCAGTGTGGAGATGTAGGAGCCTAGAGAAATTACCCCCATCTAGTGGGAGAATCCATAGTGTGACCCAGGTTTTGGCTTACTCCAAATCTCTGCTTTCTAAAAGCTTCAGATGGCCAGTTTGGTGGTGAGCAAAGCAGAGAGTCCAGTTTGGAGAACTGCGTGTTGTGAAGTAGGAGGGGGCTGAGGGGTGATGGGGGCACACCCCGAAGCCAGAGGCAGCTTGTGCTCTCAGCCCAACGCTGCCTCCTTCAGACCACAGGTTGAAGATGTGAAGTGATTGCTTTCTTGAAGACAAATAGAATTAAGTGTAAACCACTGCAGTTCTGGTATAATTTATGCCGGGTTTCTGAGAGGGCTGTGTTCATAATCTTCCTGAGAACTCCCTACCCCTGGCCAGAGAAGTTGACAGATGTTGAGTATTTTCTGAATTACTCCACTGCTAGAAATGGTCAACAAAAGAAACCCTAATTTGTGAATGTGGGTCCTTACTGGAGCAGGTGCTAGGATTTCAGGCAGGGGCTGGGAACATGGAGGTGGAGGCCAGGCAGGTCAGGTGCCACTGTGGTGACGTCTACCCTGTGACCATGCTCCTGCCTACCTGGACAGTGTGGTCTTGTCCAGTGCCCCAGTGGTGTCTACGCCAGGGTTGAAGAGCCTGAGTTCATTCCTAGGGATTTGTGGGCGCCCTGTCATTGAGACGAGGAGACTAAGCTCCATCCCTTGTGTGATGACTCTCGGGTCATAGTGGAGCAAGTTCTCAGTGCAGACATGGCTCTTGACCTGCGTAACTCCATAGAAGTATTCAGATTTCAAATTGGAGAAGTAGTATTTTAATAATTCAATCTTTCTGGTGATTAAATGGGAACAGAAGGGGCCAGAAAATGGAAAGAGCCTGGATTTGAGTTCACAATCTTTACTCATTCACAGGGATATGGTCTAAGTTCAGCAGAAGTGAAACCATGGGTAGTGTGTGTGTGCCTTTGTCCATCAATCCACCCACCCATCCATCCACCCACCTACCCATCCGTCCATCCATCTAGCCATCTAGCCATCCATCCATCCGTCCATCCATCTAAGTGATAGCACTTAATATATAAATCAGGCACTGCAAAAGATTAACAGGCTCTAATACATTTGAGCAGTTATTACAGTGTATCATAAATAAAGTCATCGCCACTACATTTGTTTTATTGGGTATTCCTTAGTCACAAGCACTGCGATGCTATGACACAGGTTCCCTGATGTCTACACACGTGTGTAAGAGGGGTCGGGTGAGGTGTAAAAGTGGGTACATGGGACAGAAGGTTCTCCCCAGGTGCAATGGAGCAGGCTAGCACAGATTTTTTTTAAATTTACTTTTGCGAGTGAGTGTTTTGCCTGCATGCGTGTCTGCACACCGTGTATACAGCCCCCACAGAGGCCAGAGGGGAGTGTTACATCTGGAGATACAGATGATCGTGAGCCACCCACCATGTGGGAACTGAACTCTGGTCCTCTGGAAGAGCAGCCAGTGTTCTGACTGCTGAGCCCTTGCTCCAGCCCCTGGGGCCAGATGTTAATTACATCATTCACAGCACTGTTCAATCTAAGCCTTATACATGGTTTATTGCTGACTTTTTTCCTCTGAGTATTTTAAGCTGAGACTGGCTTGGGCAGGAGCCTCTGTGGCTAAGGGAGGAGTGAGGCGTTCATTCTCCTCATGTGGTGGAGACCGGAGGAAGATAGGTTTCTACTTCCAGACTTTACCTTCTTCACCCGTGACAGTGGAGAAAGTAGTTAGTATACCTGTGAGAAGCAAACAAGGATTTTGGAGAGCGGACAGAAGGCCTGATGTGCTGTGACATTGTAAGATTTTGAGACCAGGACTGTAAGCCCAGCTCTGTTGATGGAATCTTGGGATAAGAGACCACTGTATGGGCGTTCAGATCAGCCAAGTCACCCGAAAGAGAGCTACCTAGAAGGCTCTTAGACAAGCTGACCTGCCTAGAAAAGATAAGACCCATGAGGTTGGTATCTGAACCTTCGTGGTCTGCAAAAGCAGCAAGTGTTCCTAACACTGAGCCATCTTTCTGGTCCCCAAACTCAATTCTAAAAACAAGGAAAACAAATTATTGGCATTTATTAACATGGTTAGAAAAAAATCCTTAAAAACAATACAAATGAAAGCAAACATAAATCAGAACACTGAATGGGTGGTGAACGCAGCGGTGGGCGGATGTGTCTTGTCTTCACAGGGACAAGAAGGAGACGCCCCGTCCCGGCTTTCTGTGCTGAAAGGTTTAAAAGAATTGTTTTTTTTTTTCAGATCCTTATATCCAAGTACACTCTTCCTGTCTTACCTACCTGAGGTCCTGTGTGTGTGTGTGGGGGGGTGGTGTTACTTCCGTGCATTCCTGCTAACTTCTATTTGGGAAAGAATGGCCTCCTTTTGGATATTCCAGGATGCTTGCCTGGGGCGGAATAAATGCCTTCCAACAGCGACCACATGGATGCCACACAATCCTGCTGCCAGCTCGAGAAGCAGCTCTGTCAAAGCTGAGAGCCTAGGTGGTTGAACCCCAAATCATTCCTCTATGTGGCCCGTTTCCAGCAAGGTGCCCTGGATATTCATTCATTCTCTCTCTCTCTTCCTCCCCTCCCTGTCTTTCTCCTCTCTCTCTCAGGTACTCTCCTTTCAAATAAATCTGCATCTTTGTAGCCTGAGGCTTTTGATGGGAGCCTCTCCTCTCCATGGCACCAGTAATCCTTTTTAAACAATTACAATTGCTTTTCTGTATTCTTGACAAATCCCTCTGCTCATCTTTTTTCTCTTGATTCTCATCACACACATGTCAAAAGCATCCGGCAGCAACTGTGCCCCAGACTAGATGCTCCGCTGTTCTTGAAACTTACTCCACCACATAAATCAACCCATTATTTTGAATTCAGCCTCACTTAAAATTTTAAGACACAGGCACAATACACTGCAGCTATATTGTGTCAGAACAGCGTGACTGGCCTCCAGCTCAGCTTGCTGTGGAGTCCCACTGCATCTGCAACCTCGTGGGCACAGTCTCTGCTCTGTTCGTATTGGCAGTCTCTCTCCCAAAGAATTTCCCATTATCTTTTGCTCTCAGCATTCGAGGGCTGTTCTAGCCTGTACCTCCCAAGTCTTCCACATTCTTCTCAACAAGCAGAACACACGATACGCTCACCACAGCAACAGTGCCGCTTCTAGTGATAAGAGCTTCCTGTCTTAGTTACTTTTCCCATTGCCATGACAAAGTATCTGGCAGAAATTATTGAAGAGAGAACAGGGTTATTTTGGATTGTTGTTTCTGAGCTCATCATGTCAGGGAAGGCACAGTGGCTTGAGATGTTTCAGTGCCAGCTGACAGGAGGGTGAGGTGGAGGTGTTCAGATGACAGTAGGCAGGACCAGAGCGCATGCTGGAATCAGGGGTGTCTTTAACCATTAGAAATTCACCCTTAGTGGCTTGTTCTTAGCAGCCAGACTCCATGATGTAAAATCTTCCCAACTGCCTGAAGTCTCGCTACCCACTGGGGTCAAGCATTAAAACATGAGCCTGGTTTGTAGTGACATTTCAGATCTAAATCACAATAGTTGGTAATGGTGTGTGTGTGTGTATATATACGTATACATATACACACACATACATGTACATACATCTGGGAACTTCTAGGTTGCTTGTCTTAAACTCATCACAAGGAAACTCACAGAAGTTGTAAGAGGCTGAGCAAACTAAACATACATCCCTGAAGTTTCTCTAGTTAGCAGAGCAGCAAGATGGTGCGTGAAGTCAGGCTTGTGATCAATCCCATGTCTGCCTCATTGCTTAGGACACTGTGTCTTAGGGGTGCCCTTTCCTTTGTGTCCCTTCTGTAGATGGTGATTTTATGGGGTCGGTTCCTTCGCCACCTTTTAGAAATTGCCTTGATGTTTTATCTCATTTCTTGATACAAAATTCTCTACCTTATTTTTTCTCTTAGTGATTTTGTTTACTTATATATTAGAAGCCAAACAAAAAATGATCTGAAACATTATTACATAAAGAGTAAAGACGGGCTTCTTTAATCATCTGGATCCCAAGGTATTTTTTTTCCAGCCCAGATATCTAATTTTACCTCCTTCTAGCCAGATTCCCTTAGAAAACAAAGCACTACGAGTTTTCTGTCTAATACCTGGTTATGCTATTTTTCTGTCAAAGACGAAAATTTTGCCAACCACATTTTGTGGCTTATACTGCAGGGGTGAAGAAGTGTCCCCCAGTTAGAGATAAAGGTCCCTCGGTGAGCACATGCTGTAGTTGGCTTTGGCTTTGTGCCACGTGGGAGGCTCCGTCAGAGCCCTCCTGAGGCTGTTCTGTGTGCTCTGTTCTTAGAGGCCTGGTGTGGGAAATACATGACATTCCTCATCTAGGTAGGAGAATGTCCTCATGGAAGACTCAGTTCGGAGGGCACTGAGGAAAATTCCTGTGTCTGAGTGATTGATGGAGGGCAGAATGAGAAACAGGAGATGTGTGTCTTCTACTTCAGTGTTGCAACAGTGGCAGCACGTTCTGATTTATTTCTGAGAGGATAATTACATGAGACTTCAACGGTGGTTTGTGTTTGACGGCTTTGTGAAGTGTCTCTTACGGAGAGGCTGCAAACGAGCACCTGCGTGGCCTGTTTGGACCCTTAGTTGGTGTTGGGAGAAGACTGAATAGTCTACGCACCTTCAAGATGTCCAAGGGCCAACATTTCTGTGAACTAAAATGCTCATAATTTGGTTGTACATGGTCATCTATCCCATTGAGATGAGGTTAAAGAAAGAGCACGCTTGAATTATATTATAATTAGGAATGATCTAGCTTTGTCTTTTTCAAGGAGTACTACATATTGAGAACTTTAAACAGCAAAAGTGAATGGCAGTAAACCAGACTTGCATTATGAGCATTGTAAGCACTTCTGGAAAGCTGTGAATTGTGAGTTTAGACTGTGTTGTCTGACCAGTAATCACATACTTTGGTGCTTAGTTGTATAGCTCTAATTTGGGAAGTTTTGCATCAAATATGTTGCGCTGAGGGCTACATTGCCGTGCGCTGCTTTGCTTCTTCACCAGCGCCGCTGCGAATCAGGACGGTGTGGTCACTTACGTGTTCTGTCTTTGGTCGTCCTTCTCTTCGTAGCTCTTACCTTTTGCTTATCCCGTCCTTTAGAGACATTTCCCCCCCATTCTTCTATTATCTAAACCTCATCAGCGGGTGATCTTTCCAGAAGCGATCTCCTGCAACCCGATTTTCTATTTTCATTATAGATTTTGTATGGAGGGTACTTCTAGCATTTATTTTGTTAGGGTTTTATATGCTAGTTTCTATCTTTTTTTTTTTTTTGCTTATATAATATATGTTTTTCATTAAATTGATCTGTGTTTGTTATTTTTCTATAAAATGCATATACTTCTAGTGGACCGGGCATTTGTATTTTATTCCAGCAGTTTATGTTATTATTCTATATTCAACTTCTGACAGTGCCATTCAGTTATAATGAGGTTGGTTTTATATTATGCACTGATATCATAGAGGATACATCATCAAATATGTTTTATTTTCAGTGTCATTCTGGTCATTTCCGTTTCCATTTGGATTTTAGCATTAGCTTTTCTGTTGTGGAAGTTTATTTTTAGTTATGTTTGAAATTGTTTTATGCACTGTTGGGTGAGGGTCTGTCTAGGGCGTTCTGTATTGTCTGCAGCTGTTGGATTTCTGTGAGGGTGTTTGATTGCTTATGATCTGCACCTGAGGAGTTGAATGAATAAAACACCTTGAGCTCAGACACTCGGGATTCCACTATGGAGTCTGATGCTGACCAGGACAGTGGTTCGCCCTGATGCGGTCTGGCAGAGTTTCCACGTATGAAAACACCTCCTTTTCTTCCTGGCTGAGCCTACACAGCAGCATACACCTACACTTTTCTATATGGACCAAGCAGCCTGCTGGTATCAGGTTGCTAACTCTTTATACATGATGACAGTTGGGCTGGGTATAAAAGTTCACTGACCAGTCAGGGCCTGTCTTTGATGGGCATCTGTAGACCTTGCGTCACTGATGCACAACAGGGAACCTTACCCACTCATACCTGCATGACATGCACTTCACCCACTCACACCTGCATGGCAATCTTACTCTTACCCACTCATACCTGCGTGACATGCACCTCACCCACGAGGCATCTTCCCAGGGCCATTGTGACCATGGCCAGGGCCATATAATAAGGATGGTAGAGAAGAAAAACAAAAGAACAAGGAATCTTCCAAACACATCTTAAAACTATCTACTTCAGGGTTAGAGAAAATTAAACTCCAAACCATTTAAAACCTCCTACCATTTTATCTAATGGACACAACACAATCTCCATCACCTAAATTGTGGAATTTGCCTTATTTGTAAAACTTGCTGTAAACTATTACTGACAAAATTAGCTGGAGATTTAGGTTAATGAAGAAATACAATATGCACACAAAGTACAAGAACTGCTAACAGTAAAACAAAAATTGGTGACATGAAGTGCTGGTGGGAAGGGGACCAGCAACAATGCAAACATTCTACACACACTTCGGGAAATGCGTGGCAGTTTTGAAAAACATTGAGAACTCTACCTCATGGCCTGTTTTTTCTACTCTTAGATATTGTTCTGGTTATCTTATTTTACTTTCTTTCAACATGACACAAGTTAGAGTCATTTGAGAAGAGGGAAACTCAATTGGGAAAATGCCCCCTCCAGACTGGTGTCCCCAAGTTGCTTTGGGTCATGGTGGTTTATCACAGGAATAGAAATCCTAATTAAGAGAGAAATTGGTCCCAGGTCATGGATACTGTGACAGATTTGGCCATGGTTTTGGGGAGGATTGTGGTGGAATTTGAACTTTGGGTGGAGAAACTGTTGAGTGCCCAGAGCTTAGTGGGCTCGCCCGTGGGAACTTGGAAGATAAGGGTGTTGCGGGCAATGCGGACGTTGGCGTCATGGTTTGTGACGTTTTAGAAAGAAGTAGAGACTCTTGGGGCCATTCAATATTTTGAAGTAAGGGTTTGTGGTTCTGGGCAGTTGGGGCTGAAGAACTGGCTCTGAGTCACAAGAGACCAGCACCACTGAAGTGAAGCCTTTACTGGGAAATTGATGCCGTCAACACGCAGACGCTGTGGTCGGTTTAGAACCGCTCTAAACCCAAACCTGAGGGAGTGGTAGGTGGGGTCAGCACAGACCAGTAGAGGGCGAGGGAGCTGGTGTGGAGGGGGTAAGAGGAGCAGCTGTGGGCTTCTCTGGGGGAGGTGGCAGCCAGGCCAAGCTCAGCCACTCAGGTACATGGTGCTCCTCCTTCCTGCAGGGGTCGCTGTGCCCATCAGAGGATGGCACACCTGCCCCAGGCCCCTGTCTCTCAAAGGGGAGGGGAAGGGAAGCCTTCACTGCCTGAAGTGCTGAGGGTGGTTGAGCGGTCTTGGCTCAAGTGGAGTGAGGTACAGGGAAGTGGTCATGTGTGACAGCCTCTGTGCAGATACACATTCACTTACATAAACACACATGTTCACGCACACACAGCACACATTTCACACATGCATGCACATAACATTGATATACACACAGTGTACGCACATGTTTTCATGAAAACGTGCACACTGTTCATTCATATTAATATATACACGCGTATTCACATGTACACTCATGTGCACATATATATATGCTTATGGAAATCTGCATGCTATTCATATTATTTAAACATTTATCCACCTACAAATATATGCTCACATATGTGCACACTCATTCACATATTCATATGTTATGTACAGCACAAACATATCTAGAAGTGGATATACAACATACACATGCATATTATTGAATGCACAATATATGTTTACACATTTATGCACATATACAATATACTCTGATGTATATGACATCCGTGATCTTTAACAGCCATACTCAGAAGCACACATATAATGCACATATTCATATACATCATGATTTCTTCCTATCCCATTTGGCCAATGAGAAAAACATCTCAGAGATGACATTTGCACACTAATAATAACCAATTTATAATAACCAACGTCAACTGAGCGGTGGGATGCCGAGTCTACATCCCACCCCTGTGACCAGGGCTCTTCAGCACAGCCCCTCCTTGGGTTCAACCTGGGACGGCTCTGTCTGCCCAGACCTCCCAGCTCACAAAGAGCCCTTGTGCCTAGGCTCCAGTCTCCACCTCCTCCCTGTCTCCCCTTAGCCTTGGCACAAGTCATCTGATATGTGTCACATACCCCTGCTCCCAGAGTGACTGACTTCTTCTCCATTCCAAGTCTGCTCAGCACTGTGGGGTGAGACTTTGCTTCTTGTGCGGCTGCCCTGCCTTGCTGCCCTGACCACGGGTACTCAGCGATTTCCCAGACACCGCATGCACTTAGCCTCAGTTTAGTTCCTCCATTGCATACTGTCCTCCAATGTGCTTAGATGTAGGTAATTAGAACTGGTGTCAAGAGGAGAGTGTTGTGCTCGGCAGAGAGGGAAGGTGCTAATTTTCACACTGTGGTCATTGGTCATCTCTGGAAGCCCTTACCCAGGGGAGGAGGTGGAATGTCCACATAAGTGGAAAAACCCGAGCTTGGACGAGACAGTGAGGGTTTACACTCTTTGCGGTCTTCCTGCTCAAGATGCCCCTCCCTGGTGTTCTGGGCTCTGCTGTCTCTCAGAGCCCCCAGAGAAGTACCTTCAGTATTGCCTATGGCGGTGCCCCAGCTACTGAAGCCTTGGGCAGCCACACCCAACTACCATCCCTCTGCTCTCCTCTGTGCAGGGACTCGATGCAAGTGTATGGAAGTGCTCCTTCATGGCATCTTCCCCTAAACCTGGTAGTCCAGGATGGGTTTCTGCCAGGAAGGGAACATGGAAGAAGAGAGAGTAGGGGGAGATCCCTAAGGGAAAGAAATGCTGCAGGAGTCAGCTCCTGCCAGCAAGCTACTTGGGCCCCAAAGGGTAAGCCAAGTGGGGTGTATGCAGGGAGCACAGTCTCTTTTTGATGCTGGTGTCAAAGAACCAAGATGTCCCGAGGGCGAGAGTCACAGCAACAGTCATTTGGGAATCTGAGCAGGAGAACCTGGAGCTGTGCCCTGGCGAAACTTGGTCTCAGCCAGAGTCTTATTATGGCTCCCATTATGGCTCCCACCGTGTCCTCTGGCCCCTGGTGCTCATATGAGCACCAGGTCTGCCTTGAGCTTCAGGTGGAGGCACACTATAGTTGCTGGAGAACATCAAGGAGAAAATGTCGGGGGACTCGGCTTCATTTAGATGTCAAATTCGAGGCTAATGGGCGATTTTCAGGTGAGATCGGGCATGTTCTGGGTAGTATGGCTGTAGTAATGGAAAATTTTCAAATGTACCTGTCAAGTAACCACTTCTAGAAGCCTGTGTTGGAGACACACACACACACACCCTGTGCCTCCAACATCGCCCCCCCCCCTCCATCCCGGGTATTTGCACGTAGAATCCGCCCCCTAGCTGTGAGGTTACAGGTCTGCTTTTCATGTGGGCATTGGGAATCTGCACTCAGTTTCTCAAGCTTGGGTAGCAAGCACTTCAGCCACTGAACAAGCTCCCCAGTGGAGCCTTGGCACGCCAGAGAATGGTACGACTCACAGGCAGACTTTCACTGCACCGAAAGAGGAACTGGCATGGAACTGGCACGGATGCCTGAGAAGCTACCGTCCATAGACTGGTAACAGGAAGAAAATGGTCAAGAAGGACAAAGAGAACCCACGCTGATGAGCTGAGAGCTGAAGGAAGGCAGCCCTCTGTAAGGCAAGGAGAGAGTGGGCACTAGGGGCCAGCGGGCACATTGGAGCCATAAGACGCTGGCTCAGACCAAGGTTTGCCAGGGAACAGCTCCAGGTCCTCCTGCTCAGGCTCCTAAGCGACTGTTGCTGTGGATCTCGCCTTCTGGACATCTCATTGGTTCTTTGACACCAGCATCAAAGAGGCTATGCTCCCTGCACCCCACTTGGCTTATCATCCTTTGGGGCCCAAGTATCTTGCTGGCAGGAACTGACTCCTGCAGGGTTTCCCTTAGGCATCAAAGGACAGAGAAGTGGCCTGGCTATCTGGAGCCCTTGGGCCACAGCTGCTTTGGGCCAGGAGCCTATACTGACCGGATAAAGGTTACTGAGGCTTTCTGTCTATTCCACACAAAGACCGAAGGGAAAGCAAATAACAGTCTCTGCAGGACAATCATAAATGTCCAGGGAGATGATGCGTGGTTGCTAGGGACCGGCGACTGTTTCCAAGGAATCCGTGGTCACCTGTGCTGAGAAAAAACTTTCACACTAGACTGTGGAGCCAGGGAGAGGGACTCCTGACCCTTCCTGAATGGCAGGTTGTGTCTCCACGAAACAAGAATGATCCAGTCATTGACAAGTGGTCCTCGGGGGATTCTAACCCTGTGTCCCACCTGACAGGACAGCATATCAAACAGAGCATGCTCCAGCCAGGTGGTTAAAAGCGCCTCTTGAGGAACAAACTGACTTACTAAGATGCTGGAGACATCTTCAAGTCGACAGCTTGAGTCTGGAAACTCGGCCAGATTTAGAGAGACGTACGCGCTCGAGAAGGCTCGTCGTGGTTTTGGAAACTCATTTCCCCATATGCTTCCCTTTCAACAATTATAAAACAAATCTAAGCGATATTTCCAAAGAATCACGTAGTAAGCCCTTGACTGGGTGAAAACGAGCTGACGCAAGCCGTTTGCGCCGCTGACGTGTGTGCCTCGCCCTGAGACCTGCTCCCGGCTTAGAGGCGCGCGTCCGTTCAGACACGCTCGTGTCCGCAGTGGACCTCCCTGTGCTACCTTGGATATTTACTCTCGTAACAATCTTAGACTGAACGATGCTGCAAGGGTAGGGAAGAAACTCTACCCGCTTTGCCTAACAGTAAAGAGCCAGGAAGTCGCACGGCGCTGTGACCCAAGCCGCAGGCCGTATTCTCGTGTCGTGGAGTCCGTGGAGTAACAGTTCATGTTTGTAGATCAGTGTATGTCAACACATGGATCTGTCTATTCCTTTCCCCCCTCAGGGTTTGGGGTGTATTATTCAGAAATCAGTGACAATTAAAAAATTTAAACAAAATAATTTTAAAAGCAAACAATATTCTATCATGAAAGTTAAACTTCAGTTTATGCTGTTTATATAAAATATTCAGATGGAATTATTATTTTTTTAAACAATATATTTGGATCGCATTCTTTCCCTTTCCCTGGGTCCTTCTAGATCCTTCCGTACCCACCCAAATGTCTGTTCTTTCTCTATCTCCTTTTCAAAACAAAACAAAACAAGGGAAAACAACAAAAAATAAAAACCACAATAAAAAACTAGGAAAAAAAATCACTAAGACAAAAGCTACCCAAAACAAAAACCGCACAAAAAAACCCATGGAGTCTGCTCTGTTTCGTTGCCCCCTGTCCGTTGTGAGTCCCTCCCAATTTGTCCCTCCCCCACCCCTGCAAACATAATCTGTTTTTGTCTATGCCCGGCCCTGGTCAACAAGACACAGCTAGCTGGAGTAAAATAGGAAGAGGAACCACAGCGGAGCAAAGGCTTCTACCATACTGCCGGTGGGCAAGCCTGTGGTGTGTTTTCTTGATTGTCGATTAATAGAGGGCCCTACCCACTTCAGGTGGGGCCACACGGGGGCAGGCCACATGGGGGCAGGTGGGGCACACGG